>RANY01000645.1:0-20745 GCA_009805235.1 Neurospora pannonica FGSC 7221 | reverse complement strand
CCGCGACCGCGGGTGGACTGGCGGCGGCGAGTGCCCTCATGGCCCTCACCGTTGGCACCCTCGGCCTTCTCGTTAGACTCGGGCTTGCGAGCGAGCTGGACGGAGACCTTGCGCTCGAGGATCTCCTTGCCGGAGAGCTCAGCGATGGCACGCTCAGCCTCGCTGGGGGTAGAAAGGTCGACGAAGGCATAGCCGACGGGGCGGTCGGTGCGAGGGTTCTTGGGAATGGAAACAGACTCACTACACGCAACGAAGCTGGTTAGTAACGGACGAGCACACGTAACACGAGACCAAGAAAACCGAATGTCAACCCCACCCTACGGCCATGACAGCGGCCCACTCTCACAGCCAGAGGAGCGAGGTGGATAACGTGACGTCAAAGGGCCAAAGGGCCTAAACAAGGATAACATGATGGAAACGGGAAGGGGAATGAAGCTTGCGGCGTGCAACTGCTTCCAGCCGCGCAAATACAATCCGAACAAGGCGGGGAAGCGGGATGCCGGGAAACAATGCAAAGGCGGTGAGAGAACAAGGGCAGGCAACGACAAAGGGAAAAGGGTAGGCGGGACGAGCCAAACTTACACAAGGTAGCCCTTGAAGAAATCTTTCAACTCCCCCTCCGTTGTCGCATAGGCAAGGTTGCCGATGTAGAGGCGGCGACCTTCGGCGGCGCTGGCAAGGACAGCATCGTTGGCGGCGGGCTTCTCGTCAGCGGACTTGTTGCCAGTCAGAGAGGTGTTGGCCAGAGCGTTGGTAACGTCGTTGACGGCGGCGGCAGCAGCGTCAGTGATTTTCTCCACGACAGCAGACATGGTGATTGATTGTGATGTCGAAGGTTGACTTGGATGGAGTAGGTGATCCACAGGAGGTGACGTGAGCGTTGGACTCGTTCGGATAGGAAGATGAGCGCCTGGGGTGTTGTAAGGACGTTCACGGACGAGAAAGGTTGAACTCTGGGTCTGAGGGGGAGTCAGAAGGGTAGCTTGGTGCCCTAGATAGCTTGAGGGGGGTTTTGGTTGAAGGTGGTTTGAGCGGACTTCAGATTGCTTGAATGGTTGACGGGAAGAAGAGAGGAAGAGAAAGGAAAGGATCAGGTGTTGGTGAGTCGGCGCGCTCCAAATTTCAAATATTTTTTGCTACCGTTCGGGGAATTAAGCGAAAGGCAGCGTGGCGGCTTTGGCCCAGGGTACGTCCGGTACGTCCCCATAGTACCTGCCCTACACCTGGACGCAAGGCAGGTTCCAGCTTCCAGTTGTCACTTTGCGCTTCCAAATCGCTGAGGTGGACAACGGACGAGTGCCAACTGGGGTAGGCAGCATGTACCAGCCTGGCCAGTGTGGGCAGGTGCAAGCAAGCGCACTGCCTTCCAGGGTTTTTGAACAGGCCAAACTCCGGGCTTCCAGGCTCAGTCCGGCATCCGCTCGGGCGTCAGTTTTAATGTACGACCCCTCCGAACGCACCTTCACTGAACAGAAGGCCGAACCGGACACAGTTACAACCGCCCGGACTGAGGTGCAGCAACCGGACCTCAACAAGCGTCAAGCGCTGCCCGCTGAAACCTGGAATGAACCACTGAACATTCGCAAGTGGCAACAACTCAGGGATACGCCATCATCGTCGTAGCTCTGCCAAACGCCAAGGTCTGTCCGCTTGTCCTGCCATTTGGGATCCACAGAAGGGGAAAGGAGCGTGGAGAAGCTCAAGCAACAGGGAAGCACAGTGCGGCGCAGTTAATGCAATGAGGCCAGCGTGTGCATCATGGAGCGGTTGTAGGGTTGGTGATGGAGTCTATCAACTTGAACTTACCTACACTCGTGAGAAAGACCGGTATAACGTCGTGTCTTGGAGGTTTTGTGTCTTGGCTTGACGGACTCGGAGTCTTTGATGAGGCTTTGTGGTGCTACTATTGTCCCGTCGTTGATAACGGCGCGTTCCGAGTCGATCTTTCCGGGGAAGTTTACCGGGCTGCTTCGAGGGCTCTGAATTGTCAAAGAAGGGAAGAACGAACGAGCTGAGTCCAGGAAACGATTCCTGCTTTCTTTTATACCTGAGCAACTGCCCGTTCTTTCCCTTCACTGGTCTCTGAGGGGATATTACAATAGCAAGGCCATCTGCATCGGATCGCTCTTGGGAAAGGAAAGATGGCTTTCCATCTCAAGTGACATGTGTCATTCACGATCAGCCTGCCCAACCTACGACCTCTACAGATATCCTTTCAACTTTTGCAGAAGAAGTGACTCGCGCCCATCGTAAGTTAAAGATGAAACCGGGTGAGCGTTTGAGAATGCGACCGACTATTGAACCAGATCGAAATGTCTAAACTATCGATAGAGGAAAAACTAGCATATATGTACTTCACCTGGGCGAGGCTATGAGATGGCCTTGCTCCTGGTTACCTAACGAGAAGCAAGTGACACTGACTCCTCGAACAGTAAATGGATATCCCCGAGGTCAACTATATCGTAGTGACATATCGGGCCACAGTTCCCGGTCGGCTGCAGGACGTACTGTATCTTTTCACGCTCTTTCACTCAGCCTGACTCTGGTCATGGTCAAAATGTGAGTAAAAATCCGATATTAACTCAGCTCTTTCGCATGTTGAGCTGGTTGCTGGCGGTGATGTAAAAAATATTCTAGGTAGTCCCATATCACCGTGTGCGGTACTGTGTCTGTTTCCACTGCAGTCCCATTAACTTTCAACTCCACCTGAGCTTCTTGCCTTTCAGGGATTGAAGCTGTTGTCGCTCGGCGAGACAGACGGGCGGCACTCAGCCGCACAAAGAAACGTTTGCGCATGCATTCTCATTGGCCCCTTGAGATAGGAGTGAGCCAGAAGCAGGTGATATGTGTGATCCAATCGATAGGTTTTTGACGACGGTGAGGTTTGAAACGGCGTCGGGATGGCTCGCCCGGATTATGACACGCTTCGGCGTCGAAAGTGGCTCCCACTTTGTTGCGGAATGACGTGGATGTGGCATCCGCTTTCTAGACGCTTCCAGGTTCCTAGCGGATGCTTTGTGCTCCACCGTCAAAAACGGGTTGGAGCCGTGCCCCAAAAACATCATCGCGTTCCTCCACCATAGAGGGGGCCGAGGGGTCTTTGTGAACAGGAAAAAAGGGGTTGGTCTTGGCCATACCGACAGACAGACTACCAACCCAAGGTGTCGGGTTATGCTGGTATTTCCCCTCATCCGCACAGGTCTACTTGTCCGGGGTTCATATGCGTTGCACGACGTGGGTGCGGAGGCTTCAAGTCGTCCCCAGGCTGTCTAGGCTTTCGCTTGCAAAAGGCAGGACCCCTAAATCACCATGCAGGACAAATGGGAGATGAGAACCACTCGAGAGGGACTTGAGCGGTTCACCGCCTACCTCTATGCATCGAAGTAGCTGTGAATGTTACGTTAGCTAGGCCTTTCCAAAACGCATGGTTGGAGATGGTGAGGCAAGCATCACGGATCAGGAAGCTGATGTTGTTGGAGGTTGGCAAGGGCAGGCGGTCGGTTGGTCGGTGAAAGCTGCTGCTATCTTGAGGTTTGAAACAGGCCGAAACTGGCATTCCGTGCTAAAAGTGAAAGGCCTAGCCAGAGGCAGGGAGCCAGGGCTCCGTCCCTGTAACTTTCAACTGGAAACTGGAAGGTGTTTACAAGCTAGAGCATGATAGCTGCCGTGGTAGAACCTCTCATTTCATCAGAGCCAAATCAACCGGCGGAAAGTGTTACTTGGACCAAATCCCGTTTTTCACCCGTGTCCTTCCTTCCCTTCCGCGCCGCTCCGGGTTTTGGTGGGGTCCGAGATCGGGGCGCCACCTGCGGGCTCCGATAGCCTGCTGTGAGATGTTTGTGCTTGATACGGACAGTGATGGCCTTCCCGCCCCACTATCAACTACAGCTCTTTGCCCATCGACCCAGACGTCCAGTAAGTTCGCGAGAAATTGCCAACCTACGCAAGAAAACACTTTATCTATCCGAGGGCGCCCCAGCTTCACGGGTGACGTACCCAGTAATCCGAATCGAGACAGTCAGCTGCGCACGGGTGGTTCAAGACAATCCGCAGGCCCGTGCAGTCAGTCAGTGGAGAGAGAGCCCAGACCTCAAGTGCCTTTTTATCGAGAGCTCGTCGCCCGTCTGTACCCGTGCTTTTCCATCTTCAACACCTCTAGCCTCGGAATTCGCCCAAAGCCAATTCTCAATCATTTGGGTACCGCTCACACGATTTCTGATTGATCGAGGCTGGGTACCTCAGATACATACCAGGGACTGGGCGTGTTTGTCTTGGCCGAGCCCGAATTGCATCCTTCACGAGAAACGGACCTAAACAGTTCCCTTCAGATAACCCTACGATAACCCGGAAGTGAGAGGTGTTCTTGTAACCCTCCCGGTTCTCTCTACCGGAACCCACATAGCAGCTGTCCTTAGGTGGTGAACTTCACCATATTAGTCATACCTAAACAGGTAGTATCTCGGATATTTACTACCAACGCTAGGCGGTTGGCTGCGCGGTACAACTGTTAGAACTCAAGAAGTTCACTTCAACCAGACATCCCTGGCCAGCAGCCTGGAACACTTACTGGCACAACGCAGGCAGCACTCATATTAGAGAGAGAAACATGGGTGAATCCGTGTTGGCAGCTTCGGTCGCTAAGCCGGCCACCGTAGAGGGAAGAAATATCATCATCCTCTATGGGTCTGAAACAGGAAATGGAGAAGAAATCGCCATGGAGTTGGCCAAAATGGCTGAAAGATTACACTTCAATACTGTTGTCGATGAGATGGATGCCTTCAAGTTGGTGCGTTTCTCTGTGTGCGCTCATCAATGTATTCTGTATGCTGATTTTTTTCTTGCCAGACGGACTTGTTGCGCTACTCTTTGGCCATCTTTGTCACCTCCACCACGGGGCAGGGTGATATGCCAAAGAACACAACCACGTTCTGGAAAAACCTTAGACGCACAAAGCTCAACAATACCAACTGTCTTGCACCTGTAAAGTTCTCCATCTTCGGACTTGGTGATAGCTCCTATCCAAAGTAAGACTACGCACGTTGTCTCCAAACACTAATTTGGCGGCATCAGTCATGACATTAAACCATCATAGTACCAGAAACTGACTTCCCTCGTTTTTAAAGGTTCAACTGGGCAGCGCGGAAGCTTCGTGTACGGCTGTTGCAACTTGGGGCTTCCGAATTCTTCAGACCAGGCGAGGCTGACGAGAGACATGAAAATGGGTGAGTGAAATCCCAGGTCATCTCCAAAGGTTGTCCTTTTTAGTTAACACAACTCCGATATCAGACTCGACAGCATCTATTTACCCTGGTATCAGGAGTTGAGAGAGTCATTGTTATCTCAGTTTCCTCTTCCAGAGGGCATTGAGCCTATATCAGACGACGCTCAACTTCCACCAAAGTACAACATCCGACTTGTGCCGTCAACGGGCTCAGTCAAGGACAAAATAACGAACGGTGAAGGCCATGTCTCGCAAGTCGAGGACGACGAGCAGCTAGCGGCCAAATTCGAGCGGATGAGTACCGACTCGGAAGCAACTGAGGCCCCGGGACAGAAGGATGGAACTGGCGTCCCAGATTTTCCGCCAGCGAAACTGCTGCCAATACCTGGCTCTTTCACGGCGCAAGTTGTTTGCAACAAAAGGGTGACTCCAGAAGACCATTGGCAAGACGTCCGACACATCGAACTCGAAGTTCGCAGTCCAGGACGCAATGGGGCCATATCCTATGCAGGCCAAACGCTCCTAATCTACCCCAAGAACTATCCCGAGGACGTACAGAAGCTCATCGACTTGATGGGATGGGGTGAGGTGGCCAAGGAAAGGATTGAGATTGACTGGGCAAAGAACACTCGGCCAAGAGACTACCATTTTCCACAGGGTGCAACAGTTCGCGACGTCCTGACGCACAACTTCGACATCACCGCCGTCCCCAAACGGACGTTCCTCGAGTTCATGGCCTACCACACCACCAACCCTCTCGAGAAAGAACGTCTCCAAGAGCTCACGCAACGAGGCGACAGCGACGAGTTCTACGATTACACCTCTCGCCCGCGCCGAACCATCCTCGAGGTCCTCGAGGATTTCCCCGGCGTCAAGATCCCCTATACTCGGCTCCTTGAGTTCCCCATCATCCGCCCCCGCGAGTTCAGCCTTTGCAATGGTGGCGATCCCACCGTCAAGGGCCAAGACCAAGTCATCTCCTCCAACGAACAAGGCCGAGACAACGTCTACAAATTCGAAATCCTCGCCGCCCTCGTCCACTACCGCACCATCATCCGTAAACCCCGTCAAGGCCTCTGTTCGCGCTACCTCCGCCACCTCCCCGTCGGTACCACCATCCAAATCGGCATCAAGCCACCCAGCAGTCCCTTTGCCATGGACGACCCGTCCTTTTACTCGCGGCCGCTCATCAGCGTCGCGACGGGGACGGGCATTGCTCCGTTCCGCGCCTTGCTTCACGATCGCTGTCTTGTCAAGGAGAAGATAGGTCAAACCCTCCTCTTCTTCGGCTGCCGTAACTCCTCCGCCGATTATCACTTCCAGTCCGAATGGCGGACGGTCCCCAACCTAGTGGTCCACCCCGCTTTCTCCCGCGACACCTCTTCTTCTTCATCTACCGAAGAAGAAACCAAACTCGCCCTCCAAAGAGCAGCAGGCATCTACGACGCAGGCAAGAACTACGTCCAATACCAAATCCGGCAGCACGCGGTCGAGGTGGGGGAGTTGTTGAAGCAGAACCCCATCATTGTCGTTTGCGGAAATAGTGGACGGATGCCCAAGAGCGTGAGGGAGGCGTTGGAGGATGCGGCGGTGACAAGTGGGGTGGTGAGTGACAAAGAGGAGGCTAAGGGGTGGTTTGATCGGAGGGAGAATTGTGTTTATTGGCAGGAGACTTGGTAGGTTGGGGGATTGGGGGTTCGGAGTTGGTTGGGTGTTGGATGGGGGATGGATGGGGTGGGGTGGCATAGGTGGTGGTTGGTGAAGTGAGGTGTGGTATGGGATGAGAAGTAAAAGGGGGGGAGAACAGGAGAGGATGGATACCTCTACAAGTAAGGTGAAGAGGGCTTGATAAAAGGGGTGATTGGATTGATTGTAGTTACCTAGGTATACAGAAACGCTGGACAGGTAAACAAAAGAAAATTTAGCCTGGTTTACTACTACTTGATGTGCTCGCAACCGTGAGAATCTCCTGCCCCATTAACATCACTTGCGGTGGTTAAGTTGTGGACAAGCAGCAATTCATCCGTGGTTCGCCTTTTAGAAGCGTAATTTTACTGTTTGTTTTATTTCCGCTAATTCTGATAATCGAATTCCTTCCTGCCTCTTTCCTCCCATGTTCCTCTTTAACACCTCGCTCTTTCATATGTATGCGTCAAAACAACCCAGCTTCCAAAGACATTCCTTCCAGTTTATGCTTCTTCTTCTTCTTCTCCCGTAGATCTGATGAGCATACATTATCACCAGCATCAAGATCAGACATCCTCCTCCTCCTCCCATTCCATCCAGCTCCGTGTTTCAAAAACAAACCCAAAAAGTATCCCCGCCAACAAGTAACGCCAATTTTCTCTCATAAAACCAAAAAAAAAAAAAAAAAAAAGATTTTAAAAAAAAAATTTTAAGAAAAAATAAAAACATTGGGAATCATTGACGGCCCACATGGTATAATCCCGTTTCCAATTCCGTAATCCAAAAAACTCCGTCCACCCGACTTGTATATACGATAGTACAGAAAAAAAAAATTCGTTAACAGTGTTGGTGTATGCATGTTACATAGGCTGTGATGTGATGAGTACCGGTAGTGCTGAGTCCCCGCTGTCATGGGTTGATGTCAATGTCATCGAGACTCCGCCTCCCAACTATACCGCTGCGCAGCTACTTGCGGGACATGAACTAATTCCGAGCCGGCCTCGATTCGTTCCATGCTTCGGGGGCTGCGGGGGAAGTCGTCGGTGGGGCTGGTGGTATCGTCTGCTTCTCGTCCTCGTCGTTGTGGTTGTTGTTGATATGATGTAGGTGATATCGGTGATGCTTGCTGCTGAGCCGCCGCACTCCGCTGCGCAGCCAATTGCACCTGCCTTAACCGGCTTTCCTCCTCCATGGTAAAGTTCGAACCCAAGGTCTCATTAGAACCGCGGGTGATCGAATCTGAACGTCTCAGAGGGCCTTCGACATCGACATTTCCTGCAAGTTGGTCGTATTGTTCCGCTAGATGTAGTCGGCCGTCGGGCGTGATGATGCGGGGCACAGTCGGACGATGATGCGGATGGTGTGGAATAGGAAGTCGTATGTTTTCCGGCATCGGTCCGAGACAGACTATTTGAGTGTGGATGGGATCGATGGGTGTGCGCTGTATCGCTGCGCTGCCGGGTAACGGGAACGGTCCGCCGGTTGGCGATGGAGGGGATCCTGAACCGCCGTTGGAGTCGGATGAAGGGCTCACGGGTGATGGAAGGTATGTGTGAGGCGAATGGGGGGAGTGCAACGAGACTGGTGAGTGTCCGGAGGCTGGATCGGCAAAACCTGTCGTCGTTGGGAAATGATGTAGCCGGACGGGAGAGGCCACGGTCATTGGTGATGGCAAATCGAATACTCTACCGGCCGCCCAGTCTGCGTTTGGCGACAAGGGCGATGGCAGCGAGTTGGGGAGGGAGTCGGTGTTGGCGTATGTGGGCGATGATACGGGGGAAGGTTCCTCGCTAGGGCGGTAATGAACGGGGGTTACATCCTGTGCTGACTTCTCGTTGGGATATCCAGCAGCACGCTCGTTGTGCTCCGTCGTCGGTGTGTAGGTTGGTACCGGCCCCTGAAGTTGTCGTTCGAGCTTTCGCCGCGCCACCTCATATTCGCTCATTTCCCGAGAACCATCCAGCCCGAGGTTTGCGTCGTCGTTTCCAATGTCGTTGTTATCCAGCTCGATTGGCTCAGGCGGAACTGGCAGTTCGAATACCTGATGTTGAGCGTCCGCACCGACTTCGACAGGTTCGGAAATGGTCTTCTCCGTCTCTTGCGTCGTCGATTGCTTCCTTGACCTCCTCCTTCCACCAAACATCGACAGCATTCGGCTGACCGGGCTCTGTGTTGGTTCATCGTGTACCGGGGCAACCTCCTCTGTGCTGTGATCCAGATGTTTACGGGCCTGGTTCTTCTTCGCATTCAATTTTCGTCGGCAACACAAGAATGAAATCAGTCCGATGACACTGCCCGCCGCAAAAGCACTAACCACGATTGCCACCGTTTGTCCCACACCCAACGGCTTTTTAGACGACTTTTTGACTGGAGGACCCTCGGGGTAAGGACTATTCGGAGGCCTTTCGATAGCCTGTAAGGAGTGGTTGGTGGCTGAGTTGTCGGGAAACAGCGCTTGATGGATAGAAAATGTGGCCTTGTCGTACTTTGTGATGATATATGCTTCCTGCATGAATACTCGGCCGATTATATACTGATTATTGTTTGTTTCGTTTGTTGATCGCGTCAAGGGGAAATACGGTATGCTCGACTCATTGAACTTGATGACGTTCTTCCAAGGATAACGCAGGACCTGGGCAAATGCTGCAGGAGGGATGGTAATGTTGACCACTCCTGGCATGTTGAGGGGGTAACCGAAGTTGTCACTGTTATCGTAGCTGGAGACGGTAAACGTGAACGACAATTCCTCAGTGGATTTCATGTGTTTGTACTTGAGATATTGATCTCCTCCGTTCGCAAAGACATAAACTCCAAGGTCCTTCCTCCAAACCAGGTCAAGGGCAGCAGCAATACGTTCGCAAATCTCGGTTGGGAGCCAGAGGAACGGCGTTGACGAATCGATCATGGCGGTAATAGAATCGTTCATGGCGACGAAAGTCTGAGAGGTCGATGTCCAGTTCCCAGGCGCCTTGTCCAACGACGGGACTTGAGCCGTAAGGCCTCGAAGTCGTACCGTGGGCGCTCGGTCATTAGGATCCACGACTGAGTTTCCTATGTAGAGCCTGAAGGTTGTATCATGTGGCACAAATCTCAGTGTATCATAGCCCCCAAGGGTCAACGAGGCATGTGTACCGTTTGCTAAATGAAATCAGTTCCGATCGTTCAAGGAGATTTATCATACGGGCAAGCCGATCACGAGGGTCAAGTGCTTACTAGTAGTGTCGCGGTAGTACGCCCCTGCGGTATATCCGTAGCTGTGACTGGCAATCATGCCATCCACTTCGGCGAGTTGGGTGATGAGAGGGTTGGTGACGTTAGAGCCTATGCTGCCTTGAGTCACGCCTAGTCCGATGTAGCCTTGGTAGTATTCGGTAGCATTGACAGCAGCAATCAGTACACCATCAATGGAGGTGGCAGAGCTGGCCATTGTATCGACGAAGGCGACGGTATCCAAACCATAGTCGCCATTTCTCTGAACACCGATGTGGTTCATACCCAGCTCGTAAGCACCTGCCCCCAAGGTTTGCCATGTCTCCGAGATGTGGTGGTCAAAGACGCCGCCACGAGCATCCACACATGGTTGGTCTTTTTTTTTTGCCGTGATTAGCTCAGTGACCTTATGGTATGAAGGCAGAAAGAATTAACTTACTACCTGGGCCTGATGCGCAACCGCCGACCCCAATAACCCACGTCTCGGACAGGACAGTGGCAGGTGTGAGATAGACGATCTGGGCGGGAGAGCCCACGGCAAACATGAAGTTTGACCAGGTGCCGTCGATGCCATACCATTCCCCGGACGGTTGAACCCATACTGGTTCCGGTGATGTAGTCGCTGTCGTACCTGCGCGGACAAGTGAAGGCACCGATGACAAGAGCAGGAAGCCAGCAGGACAAACGGCGAAAGAGAGGTAAGGTAACCGCATCTTCGCAGCAGCGTGGCCCGAGTTGGCGTTGTCGTAGACGGACAGACAGCCGGGCTGGGGACGCAAGCGTCCAGGGCTATGTTTGTCACCAGAAGTACCGGCACGACCAGCAGCAGGAGGGGAGCGAAGGCCGAAGTCGAGGTCCTAAGACATGGAGAAGGACGACCTGGTATTCCATGAGCTGCGACCAATCTCCGGTCCGATCCACGCCTGTGCCCTATACAGATTCAAGAAGCCGTAACACTCAGTCGAGGAGTAAAAAGCTGCCGTGCTATGTAAGGTAGGTATGTTCTGTTGCCGGTTGAAATTTCGCCTTGTTTCCAGTGTTCCAGGAGGGCAAAACCCATTCGTTCCACTGGCCCGGTGCGAGAGTACCTTGAAGGCGTTCGTCTTTCTGTCTAAGTGCGAGCAGGTTGACTGGTAGCCGGACTGGAACCCGGACTGGACTGGACCTGGACCGGGACCTGGACCAAGAAGGACGAACACACCCAAAAGCGAGGGACCAATGATGTTGAAGAGATGTGCGGGCGAATAGACGAACGGTGGTCGAGGTGGCACCAAAAGACGGGACGGGGGGAATAATCGGTTGGGTCCCAGGGTAGGTAGCGAGCTGTGTGTGTAATGATGGGACGACGGCAAAAACCAGCCGCTCGGATCGGAAGCGATTGCTTGGGATAAGAGAGAGAGAGAAAGAGAGTGGGCAGGAGAAGGGAAGCTGAAGCTTCCGGATGGAGAAGAGGGAAGGATGATAGATTAGATTTGTCGGCCTACCTCTAGGTAGGTGGTGTAAGCTGTAAGGCAATGTACAGACTAGGGTAATTACAAACGACGGATTCCAGGTTCCCGGCCTGTCGTGGCACTCTGTTGTACTTGAATACAGGTTGTACAAGACCGTACCTGGTGGGCTCGCTGGGCTTACCTACTTCAGGTTGGAGGTGGAATGGGCCTGCCTCCCTTGAGACTGAGGAGATGATACGAGTACTGGACAGAGCAATTTCTCTGCGCAAACGGGTAGGGAAAAAGATGGTCTTACGTTGTACGGCTGCGGGACACTTTGTCTTATTCGGAAGGATCAGCGCTACTAACGCTTGACAACTGGACGACGCGGGTCCTGACAGCACCTCAGTCTCCTCGGTTGGCGGGCTCGAGGCGGGCTGGAAAGGAGAGGAGAGACAAGTCAGAGACACTGGCCGTCCGTCACCGTGGTCAGCAGATAGGTAGAGCAGATAGACAGAGAAAAAGAGTCAAGAGTCGGATCCAACTCACAAAGTTAGGTTCCGTTTCTTGCGCCTGTCCTGGCATTCCTTTAAGTCCTTGGCAAGATTGCCGTCCACGGTTGTTGGAAGCGAGGAAGAGTCGGGGAAGTGTACTGTACGGTAACACATGGGAAATAAACAGTTGTAATGACCGGGGATCCAGACGTCTCTCTCCCCCTCCCCGTCTTGGTTGGTGTCGGAGATAGCCCAAGATGCTGTTTTAGCTTAACAAGTGGATATTCCCACTTCTCCATTGTTCGCATATGCTCGTTTCTAAGCAATGGAATTTGAAACTTGGAACCAAAGTGAAGAGTGAATATATTTCGAAAGTATGGCTTATGCCATGCACATGTTATGTTGCCTCTGTTTCCGCCTGTTGTCCGTTCCGAGATGTACGCATGTCAAATAGAAGAGGGTTGAGGGGTTGAAGGTTGAAGGTTGAAGGTTGGAGGTTAGAGACGTTAGGTGCTGTTAGTGCAGATGTGCAGTTACGGCAAGGCAGCGGTGCGCCCAAACCTTAGCTCTTAGCAGAAGTTTACCTTATGTAAAGAGCTTAGCGACCAATGATAGGGGCCCAATCACCTGGAACTTACCGGTAGCTCGCATCTTTCCTTTCCAAGCCGCAATCATCATTTCAACATTTTATGTTGTTTTCCTTTCTTCTTCACACGGCCACAAATGCAGTGGTAGACGTCTCCCTAATTTCATTTTCAATGACATGAACCGAACTCGTCCCTCACAAACCCCAGAGGCCACCACCAACACCGCGATCGCGCAATGCCACCTCCATGCCTCGACAATCTCAATCTTATCAGACATCAACACCATCCACATGGGATTTGTGGGAATCGCACCTGTCGCTGGTATGCAAGGCCCGTAGGGCAATGGCGCAAGGGAGCGGCGAGCGTGCCGACTCCGACACCCGATGGCAATGGAATGGGTGATGCCACCTTCGCCAGTCACCTCACCCAACCGCACTGGAACTGACATGTCTTGAAGCTTGTCTTTCCATCATACACTGAATGTTCACATGGAGTTCCATGTCCCGAACGCTAAACCCGAGTTCGCCTGTTGATATGTTGGCTTGATGAACGACGGGACACTGGCGACCTAGGCAGCCTCTTTTTCATAGGTGGTGCCTATATTCCTATACTATGGACATGGGCTGGCGAACGTTGGGCCATCCGAGTACTTGACTTCACGATCGAGTGGTCGTTGGACCCTCATATAAACCACAACCATGTGTGCCTCCGCATTGCCATTGCAGGCCTAGCAAAAGTTACCTACATGCCGTCAAAAGCTGGGACTCTGGGGACTGGAACATGCCACCCGCCCAGCTGTTGTTCGTCATTCAATCTCACCCAGGTGCGAGTAGGGTGCTGCTTAATACACCTGCGACATGGCATAAGCAACAAGGGGCTACCGTGCCTTCGACATGGAAACGAAAACGAGCCTAGATTACCAGGAGCCTTGCTCTCACGGCTCCATTGATACCACCCGGTTGGAATGCAAGTGCCGGTGAGACGGGCTCATGTTCTGGGGTAAAACGAGGGGGCAGTTGGGTTGGGGAGTTGGGGGGTTGCTCTTGGCTTCACTGACCAGGGGTTTAAGAGATGTTACCTATTCCCCGACCTCAACCAACATCTCGTCTGTGGACTATCATGTTGGGCCAACAACGGCTTAGAGGTTGCTATGGATGAAGTCAACCCGAACCGGACCAACCAGGATGGGGGGCAACAGAGACACGGCACAGCTAATATATTTCGCCGTCAACAGCGTGAGATCACTCTGGATAAATGTGCGGCTGTCATTTTGCCGACACCTCCTGTCAAGTAGGCATCCGTACCAGACCGTGTGGCCTTCCACATGACGGATCTCTCTTGCTTGTCCTGTCAAACCAAGCACATACAGCACCCTACCTACCTACATCCCGTCTCTGTCATCCTCTGTAAGACGCGGGATTGACGATGCTCAACTACCTAGTCGCGTCTATCATGTGTAACTCGATTGTCAGTGACGAGTTCTTAGTGTCTATATACGAACACCGGGCGACGTCAAGGCATTCCAACGGCGATCACGAACGTATGCGTTCATCTTATAACCACAATATCTCTGAGCATCAAGGATTGCCAACGGGTTGCCCGGTCTTCGCTTGCTGAGTCTTTTCATTGGCCGCGGAACGGGTTTCATGGCTGCAGTCGGAGCGATCTATGCGTTCTTGTAGGACGCTCGCATTGTCACCGTGGGTTCAGCTCTCGGCATCTTGCGTCGCTCTAGAGCCCGGCCCCCCAACTCGTTCAAATACATAGTGAACGAATCTCTACGATGACACATCGGGGGAGAAGCTTGTAGTGGAAACCAACAAACAGGTTGTTATGCGCTCTCCTCAGATTTCTCTGAAACCCCCAGGATAAAAGATACCGACGATATGGGATCATTGACGCCAGACGTCAGCCCGCCAAAAGTTGCCGAGAGAACGGGTCAGCACATGCGCCATCGTCTCTATCAAGCCAGCACATATTACTGTGTAAATGTTGATATGCACTGCCGTGTGTATGTGAGTACTCAGTATGGGCGTCTCGGCTTGTCGGCAGCTTGTCCAAACGTTCACAGTGAGGGTAGCCAATTGCCGAAGAAGATGGCGTCGCTGTTGGATATGGCCTCCCTCCTCTTCTCGCCCATCCGCACCGACCACACACTCGTGGCGTAAGATGTGCTCCGCCTACTGAGATACAGTCATTTTGCGCCGAGGTACTGGATCGTCGATACATGATGCTTCTGCGTTGGCATGAACACGTCGAATTGCACTGTCGACATGCTCAAACAGCTCGCCTCTCCAATCATATCGGCAGCCACCATAGGGACGTCTGTTTCATGGGGTCCTTTCACCATGAAGAAGACGCCTGCATAACAAACCCAAGACGACCAATATCAAAGAGCAAAAAACATGCCTCTTCCAAAGACAGGAGAGATACTTCAACTTGAGTTCAGGAAAGGAACAAAAAGATGGCGTCTTTGCTATGTCGTATGCTGCTGACAGAAAGACACAGCTAGTGGGATCATACCCTTCTGCTGTAACCATCTGAGCCAGGAACATCTCGGGAGAAGATTCCATGATTCTTGCGGCAAAGCTGCTGACCTGCCGGGTGCCTGTGCCGCGTAAATCCAGACGAGTCGCCGTCTTGTATTTACGCCATGGTGCCATCCACCAAGAGATCGCATGCATATCATCGAGCTCTGGCCTTTCCTTATTCTAGCCACGTCCCCATCTCGTCGCATCTTGTCCGAGTAGTCTCGCCATTGCCTTGGTAGCACGAAGGTCTTGGTTCGCCTCCTAGCAGAATCAGCGAAACCGTGTCGTGGTATCGTGCTGTAGGACTTCTCACTACCTAGATGCCATCGAGAAGCAGGGTATCTGCTGTCGGTGTGGTGTTGCTACCCGTCATATCACAACGGCATCATCAAATGCACTGCAGACTCTCCCCTTTTACCAACGCAAGGGAGCTTCCAGATGGACTTCAGTGTGCACTTTACCCAGCTAGGAATTCGGGTGACTCCTTCAGAAACAGAATGTCTAGGAGTTTCAATCTGACCAATGGACGACCGTTCCATACTTCTGTCTCTATCAGTGTCACTCTGGTGGTCAGTAGCCAAGGACTAGGGGACCCTAGCTTTTCTCGACGAATCCTCATGTCGTCTCTTTCCGTTGACCCCTCCCCCCCGGTCTTCCTACATACAACTGCAGTGATGCACGGCGTACGATGCCGCGTGGCTCTTCCAGCCCTTCTGGGCATCAGACATCGTGCTTTTTACTGCACCTTGTTGCTCCTAATTTCCTCCTCTCGGAAACCCTCAGTTTCTCCCGGTGTTGTTGTTGTTGCCGGCATTATTCCAACCAAAAACATACTAACAGTGCGGCCTGCAACGTTAAGAGTCTGGTCCCTAGACCTAATAGTCTGCAAGAGCCCCTGACTCTTTCGAGATTCAATGTTCACCAACCACACGGAACGGGAGGAAGGAGCGAAAGGTCGCGAAGAGGCGGAGAGAGGCGGAGAAGCGCAATCGGGTTTGCGAGTGAGTGAGTGAGACCGGGTTCTCTGCCCGTGGCCTGCTGCCCGCACCCGTCTCGTCGACGCAGTGTAATAACCACTTGCTTTTCCGCTCGAATTACACAAGACGCTAGATATTATCCGCTCTTTGCAACTGGGATTCCCGTCTCGGACCATTCATCCACTAGTTTCTCTTGTCCTTTTTTCTTGCGTCTTGTGTCATTGGGAGTTACTACTGACGGCTCCCCCGTTGTAACTCTCATCCGCCCCTTTCTGACGCCATGGCCGCTGCACCTTGATGACACAGGGATTTTGATGGTTCTCTTGACTTGGATGCTGAGGAACAGCGGATAATATTTTATTGAGTTGTGTTGAGCAACGACAGTATGGTTGTGGGCAGGCATAAACTGCTTTCGCTCGCAGTACTTTCAGGTCTTGGTGTAGACGCTGTTCGAGGAGGTAAGTCGTCGTGCGTTCTACGGCCACAAAGCTCATAATCATATCTGACCTGATCCTCAGTCTATCATCTACCTCGAAATGTCACCGTCAGCAGCATTCCGGAGGCGCATAGCCTGAGCACCACGGTCGATTCAGATGAAACTCACATCTCATTATCCCTTGGGAGTACAGCCGAGGTGACGAGTGCCTCTCAAACCTCTACTGCGCTTGAGACACAGACGGTGGGGGTTGAAACTGTCAACTCTTTGCAACCCAATACGCAAGATGCCTCGGAATCAGCGATCTCAACACCACCAATATCGACAGTACCGACAGGCTTCGATCCATCTTCAGCGGTGACATCGGAGGCTCTATCGTCAACCTTTACCATAATAGTGTCTCCAAGTCCATCGGGAATAGATCCTAGTGATGGCATCAACACTTCTGGTTCTACGTCTGATTACACTTCTGGTTCTACGTCTGATTACTCCTCCCTCATCGGAGAAGAAGGATCGACTATCACAACCGGCCCATTACCATCTTCGGACTTCACCTCGTCCTCCTCCTTAGCTTGGAACTATGCACCGGTTGGGCAAAAGAGCGAGTCACCCGGTCAGAACGATGCGACGCCCACAGCAGGGGCTGTACCGGGCGGGATTGTTGTGATTCCTCCTGATATTCCTCCATGGGTGGAACAGACGGCGTCCTCTGGCGAAGATGTCACTTTGGGTCAGCCGCCGTTGGAAACATTACCGGGCGGGATTGTTGTGATTCCTCCTGATATTCCTCCATGGGTGGAACAGACGGCGTCCTCTGGCGAAGATGTCACTTTGGGTCAGCCACCGGTGGAAATACCGACCTCTTGGGACTACGTTCCTGCCACTACTACCTCGGATTTCACTTCCACGCAAACCTTCGATGCCACTTCCACTCGAGGGCAGTCATGGAATCAGACGACAGCGCCCTACTACAATCAGTCATCGACATGGAGCACGTCAGGGTCAGTTACCAGGTCATCGGGTTTTCCAAACACCACGACGACGTTATCAGCGAGTACTATTAGCCACTGTCAGCCATCAGATCTGGAGGCAACTGCCACAAGCTGGGAGGTTGTGCACATAAGTACAATTACATGGACCGGGGATCCAGCGAACTACACGCAGCCTTACCCGACGCTTATTCCGCCTCCCGTCGAGACCATCTCGCCATGCATAGATCTGGTAACGAAAACAACACCACCTCCAGGGATTACATTAACCACCTGCTTCACCGTCACCGCAAGTGGCTCTGAGACCAAGTCATGCACATTAACGGTCAGCACCAACAGCTGGGGATACGGCCCCCAGACTTCAACGACGATCAGGTTTGCACCCACAGTTACCTTCATCACGACAGACAAGAACCCGGCGGTCGTGTACTCGCCAATCCAGACCCCTAACTATGGCGTAACCAACGACAACACAAAGTCGCCTCGGCCTACGGCTGTGAGCGTCGATCCGGTCGACCCGCCAGTGTACAACACGTTCCACAGTAACAACAGCCCGGGCGAAGTAACCAAACCTGCACCCAAGCCAGTTACCGTCATAGTGAAGCCTACGGAGGTAATCATTGGCAGTTCCACGATCACCGACAATCCGACGACAAAGACACAGACCGTCGTGGTGGGCGGTGAAACCTTCACAGTCGGTCCAACCCAGGTAGTAGGAGGCGGTGCCACCGTAACCAGGCCATCTACAACCAAAGGAGGAGGAGGAGGAGGAGCAGGAGCAGGAGCAGGAGGAATCATTTACGCCCCCGTACCCACAAGCACCAAGCTCAACGACCTGCCCATCATCATCAGCTCCTCCGTAGCCGTAATCGGCACCGGCAGTTCCTCCTTCACCCTTCCACCAACGCCCACCACAGTCGTCGTCGAAGACCACACCCTCAGCATCGGCCCCAGCGGCATCGCTATCATCGACCCCAAAGGCAACCCCATCATCACGACCGTCACCATCCCCCCACCGCGCGACCAAACCATCACCATCGGCCCCGGCTCCAATAACAACGGCCAGCCCAAAACCACCACCGTCGACGGGGTCCCCATCACCATCATCAGCTCCTCCGTAGCCATCATCGGCGTCGGCACCGGCAGCTCCAAATCCACACTCACCTTCCCCTCCTCAGGCTCCTCACCCACCACCATCACCATCGACAACGGCAGCGGTGGCCACAGTCACACCCTCACCCTCGGACCCTCGGGCATCACGCTCACCGCTCCCCTGCCCCCCAACGCCATCGCCACAGCTGTCCCCGTAACCACAATCCAAACCCTTTCCATGCCCCTCCCTTCAGTTGTGACCTCTGCTCAACCACCCTCAACAGCAACGGAAGTCGTTGTAGCAGGCGGCTCCCTGTTAACCGCCATCGGCCGCTCGGTCCTCGTCATCCACGGCACAACCATCACCTACACTACGCTTTCCTCCCCCTTCACCACCGTCATCGATGGTGAAGACACTATCGTGCTCGACCCCTCTGCTGGAGTCTTAATCACCCATCATAACCACCCCTACCCAGGCGCATCAGCAGGAACAGGCCCCGGGGCGGGGGCAGGACCGGTGGTAACAACCCTAGGCGGCCCGCACGCCAACCCCTCGGCTACTGAATTCGCAGTAGTCGGCGGCGCGACGATGACGAAAGTTGGTGCGTCGGTGGTGGTGGTGGAGGGGGTTAGTTATACCGTTGGTCCTTCTTCTACCGGCACCGGAGGCACTGGAGGCACTGGAGGCACTGGAGGCAAAACGATAACGACGGTCCTAAGCGGTAGTGGACAAACAGTCACTATCGGACCGGAGGGGGTGGTGGTGGGGACTATGACGATAGAGTATCCTTTTAATGGAGGGGATGGGGGAGACGGGGATGGGGGGAGTAGTACGACGGTTATTTTCCCTGGTGCTGGTGGAGGGGCGGAGGAGACTGCTACGGCGACGGTTGCTGGTGCTTCGGGGTCGGGGTCGGGGTCGGTGAAGGATGGGGATGATGATGATGAGGATGTTGGTGTAGCGATTGGGGTTGGGTGGAGGATTATGATGTTGGGGTTGGGTGTTGCGGGGGCGGTTGGGGTGTTTGGGTTGTAGTTGTGAGTAAGTTATCGGTTTAATGCTTTTTTTTCATGTCCATTGTGTTTTCTTTTTATATCCAGAGTGATTCAAAGGGAACGGAGTTGTTGTAAGTGTTGGGTTGGATGACGAATACCTCTAGCGATGGCGCATTTTGGCGCAAAACGGCGAGATGCCCCCTTCTATCAGGAAGGGCTCTCCATGTTGTTCTTTTTCGGTTCGGTGTTGGCTGTTTGGGTGTCGTACAGGAGTGAACGGATATGATAAAGATGTGACGACGACTTTAATGAAGGGAAGACTTTGTATTTACTTTTTTATCATCAACATAATTTGTATTGACTTCCTCATAATACATGATTGTCCAACTTACACTCCTGCAAACGACGGGACGAAAACCAGTAATTACTGCACAGGATTGACCGTAAGCCAGTTTGTATGCAATCTCTATTCGCAATGCAGAAAGCAAATAACCAAGTAACCGACAATATATGTGCAAGAACATGCGTTTGTAGTCTGGTTCCATCCTCCTATATCTCTAAACAGTACACAAAGCAGATATCTAATCGTCGCATTTCATACTCATCATCATCCGGGGGTTCGTAATGAACCACCAACTATGTAAACTGACTTCATCGACACCAAAAAAAACAACAACAAACGGGCTGCTTTCCTTTCATCAACACTAATTCTACGAAGTAGATCTAAATGCTTCCCTCCTCCCTCCTGCTTCCTAGCCCGTGTGTTCCCTCCATCCATCCATCCTTCCATCGTACCACCCACCCACCACATAATCATTCGTTCCATTCATGACATGAGAGTTTCTTTACCTTTGTATGTTTGTTTTCTTTCTTGATATTGACTGTTGTGTATCCACTTTGTTGTTTCGTTCTTGTGCAAGCAACTCTTTCTTCTATGCAAACAGACCCCCTAAAACTCGCACATCTATGGTCTTCTTCTCCTCGTTCCTTACGACTTCTGGAAGAACCAACTCGATCTCTTATTCTCGGGCGGGTTCTGCTGCAGAGTGGCGATGGTGGGGTTCGTAGCCGTGGCACCGCCGGCAACGGCGTCGCC
>RANY01000644.1:0-23388 GCA_009805235.1 Neurospora pannonica FGSC 7221 | reverse complement strand
TCGGAAGGTGTCACCGGGGTGGCAGCGGCCTTAGCGGCAGCCTGGGCAGCCTTCCTGGCGGCAGCATGCTCGGCGGCCTGGCGTCTCTTCTCTTCGACAATGGCATCGACGGTGGGAAGGTCGGCGTCGGTCAGCTGGGAGGGGGCGGTACCGGCGGTCTCTGTGCGAATTGGCCCATGTATTAGCATTGGCGCATTGTGTAGTCGATAACACGACGGTGAAGCCGGGCGTGCGCAGCAAGGTTGCTATAACTAAAAGGGGCGCATACCGGGAAGCTCATCGGAAAAGACGGGGCTGGTGTTGTAGTAGTAGACGGCAGCGACAGCGAGACCCCATCGTACGGCGGCRCCCYTCCATGTGCTCTTCTTGGGCGCGGAGGWTGTGGAGGCGAAGCGGCGGGCACYGSAGGAGACGAGGGCCGACGGGGAGGTGGTGGGCCGGATTGCGCGCAATGCGCTTTGCGAGGGGCGGAGAGCCGTGCGGTACATTGTTCGTCGGTGTCGGTACTCGAAAATCAGAAAGACAGGCGCAAACGGTCGGAGGAGACGTCGGGGAAAACGAGGGTCGGATGGTGCTTCCGCAGCTCCACGGGTCCGGGAATCAAGAGGTTTGTCATCATTTCCCGGATCCGACCCACGTCGACCCGACAAAATTTCTGGCGATGCTCCAGTGCAGGCCGACCGCCGACCGACCGGGCGGCCAGGGCGTTGTTACTCCAATTCGCTATCCGATTGGTCACACCCGCTTAAAAGTGGCACCCGCGTCCTTGAGAATGTCATTGTTCGAAGCATGTGCAACAGATGAAATTGGAGAAGAGACGAATAAATACATGGCGACGTTCGATTGATCAAGAGGAGATTGGGTTTAATTTTCGACATATGATCAATACAAGATTAGGAACATGGCGAGTGGTTTTTTGAGGCAGCAAGACATCTCAAGTCTCGACTTACATCTCTAAAGCTTCCAGAGGGTTGGGGTTCGGGTTGTCTATGTATGCAGCGTATGAAGCTATTAAAAGCTCGTCTTTCACAGATATCTGCTGCTGATCGTCGACACATTCTGTCGTCAAGCTTTTAAATATAAAAGATAGAATTGTACAAAATCACTTTGGAGTTGTTGCACTACTACAAGTGATGGCAAATCAAGTCATGTACACAATCTGAGGTTTACAGAAGCTGTAGAAGACGGTCTTATACACATCGGTGTCGGTTGGTCCGAAACACCGGTCCCCACTGCATGCTGCAACGCCGGACAGCCCAACGGAAGCGCCGAAACAAAGACACTGACATCAAATGCCGAATTCACTGGTCACCAACCTAAGATATATCAACTCCTGTCCTTAAATCAAGTTCAGATCAATAAAGTTTCCTTCTTAGATAAACGACATTTTCATCTCATTAGCACGGTCCCCGCTGTTGCACAGGTATCGTCTCACCTCACGTTCACCCCCCCTACCCAGCTTTCCCAGCTGAACAACTACAAAGGGCGTGCAATACATCCGGATGAAACCATGAGCACAACCAACGGCGCCACACAGACAACCGGGGCGACCGGCGAGGACCAGATTTTTGAGTGGTATCCCCTCGATTTGGTACGGGATTATGAGCAGCAGAAGCAACAGTTGCAGAACGGCTCAAATGGAACCACTCACAAGTCCAGACGATTCGCACTGGTCGTCCTCAACCAACCACTTACTCATTTGGGTTTGGTAAAGCGCCTGTGGAAGAACGGTATGTTAAGGTGAACCGTCAGTCAGACAAAAAGAAACGGGTATTAATATTCAACTTCCACAAAAGCATCTATCCGCGTCGCTGCCGACGGAGGCGCAAACTGTCTGTATGACGTCGCCGGCAAGAACGGCGACCATGACTTTGTAAGAGACATCATCACCACCTCTTCACCTAACCTAGGTAATTTCCACTAACCCCCTCCCAGGACGACCTCACAGCAATAATAGGCGACCTCGACTCCCTCACGACCGAAACCCGCACCTACTTCACCACCCACTCCTCTTCCCCCACCACCCACTCCTCTTCCCCCACCGCCAGCAAAACCGCCATCATCCACGAACCCAGCCAATACTCAACCGACTTCGCCAAATCCGTCGACTACCTGYGCGGTCCCTCCTGCTCCAAACCCGGCGCTCCCCCGCCCGACATCGTCGCCATCGGCGGTCTCGGCGGCCGCGTCGACCAAGGTCTCTCCCAGCTTCACCACCTGTACCTCTTCCAGAACTCGCCCACCTACGCCGACGGGCGTATGTACTTGTTCAGCGGGGAATCGCTCACCTTCTTACTGAAGCCGGGCACCCACAAGATCCGCGTGCGGGAACCCGGTCAGGTAAACCAGCCAGAGAAGGACGTCTTCGCCAAGTGGGTGGGGATCCTACCGGTCAAAGAACCGAGCAGGATCTGGACAAAGGGACTGGAGTGGGATGTGGAGGATTGGCCGACCGAGTTTGGCGGGCAGGTGAGCACGAGTAATCATGTGCTACCGGGGACGGAGGTGGTGGAGGTCAGGGCGACGAGGGATGTGTTGTTTACTATTGCGCTGAGGGACATTTAGGGGGTGTCCTTTGGTGTGGTGTTGCGGAGACGCATGACGGGGGATTGGTTGGGTAGGGTATAACCTCAAGGAGAGGAGAGGCCCGACTCGACCGCTCGCGAGGAAAGACCAGAGGAATGGGAGGTAATCTGCTGTGAAATGGTTACGATCCGGTCATTCTTGTTGCATAAATGATGGTTAAAGGGAAAGGGCATATGGTACCTTCTAGATGAAATTATTCACGCATTGCTGCCCATGATATTAGACCATGTTTGTTTAGTTAAAAAGTAAACCAGACCAAGCCCAACACCCAAAACTCCGCGCTTGATGACTGTGAGACAGATGCCGCCGTCGCCGGGCCCCATACCGCAATCTGAACGGACCTTCGCTAAGAGTCCTCCTCCTTCGCTAATAAGATAATCCATCAACAATTAGTTCCGTCAGTCTCTTTTTTTCCTTTCCCATAAAACCCATGTTTCGACCACCAACGCAGCAACAAGCAAGCTCACCTCAAATAATGCAACACCAACCAGCAGAACAAGAAGAAAACCACCACCCCTCCCCAAAAGATCCACTTATCCTGCTTCGCCCTCCTCTCAATCATCCTGATCGTATCCCCACTGATCCCCAGCGTGTTGCCAACCGAGTACAGCTTCCGCTGCGTATTCTTCATGATCTCCCTCTGCTGATTCAGATCGCCCAGCACCGCCTGGCCCCGCGCAATGTAATCGTCCAGCGCCGAGTGCGTGCTCCTAAAGAAATCCTGCTCCCTCAGCGCATGCTGCTCGCGACTCGCGTCCCCCGAGCCCAGCATGCTGCTGCTCTGCATCCTCCCCGATTCCGCCATGCTATTCGTCCTAGCATGCGATATTCCATACCCTCCTCCCGTAGCGCTGCTCGTCGCCGTCGCCGACGCACTAGCACTCGCATACGGATTCTCAGGCGTACTAGCCACAAACGGCCTGCGTCCCAACAGCTCGGCGCGGTTCTGCGCGTGCATGTGTTCCTCGCGCTTGGATTTCAGCGAGTCCAGCTGCGTCCGGAAGTCCTGCAGCTCCGACCGGAAGTTGCGTATCCTCTCGTAGGCCTTTTCTTGCTTGGCTGCGTTGAGCTCCTGCTTGGCCAGGTGGTTGTACTCGTCGATGGTCCGGTTGAAGGCGGTTAGGGAGGCGGAGAGAGAGCCTAGCGCGGCGGGCGTGAGAGAGTTCGGGTCGAGCTCGTGCGAGGAGAGGGCGGCGAGGTCTTTGCGGATGGAGGTGCTCTGCTTGAGAGCCGAGTTGAAGGTTGTGTTCTGGAGGGTGGGAGGAGGCGTTAGTTAGGACTGTTGCTGGCTGTAGGGATCTACGACGAGGACTGTGATGGTGGTTTGCTGCTGCTGCTTGACTTGACTTACCATGTTGGGTTGACTTTCAGGGGTTCATTCGAGGATGGGCTGATTTCGAAAAAGACAAGCAAAGCAATGCTTATTGTGGATACGAGGTGAGGTGAAGGAAGTACCGTGTATTAGAAGCTATAATGGATGGATCACGAAACGATGGACAAGGTAGAAAGGTAGCTTCAAGCTATCATCAAATGCTTCTGGAAGCTTTGCAAGGTGGCATCTGCAATTGTTGGAGTTGCGATTTGGAGTCTGGGATGCTGCTCGTGGCTGTCTTGGCGGCTGCAGTTTAGCGCTGCGGGTGGGGTGTATCTAAGCTCCCGCCGGGTCTGGGCGCAAGTGGATTTGTGGGGAACTGTCCACAGTGGAGGAGAGGAGGAGGGTTGGGGTTGTCCGTTCTTCCTCCTCCACGTCAACCTCTCTTCCTTCTTCATCACGAGCCAGACGAACCAAAATACATTGAATCAAGAGCGCGCTCATTTCACGACGCAAAGGCTTCACAAAAGATCAACACCAAGCCTGTGGTACCGTCTCAAACGTACTTTCAGCTGCCCGTTTGACAAGCCATGCGCATCATCCTGCGTTGGCACCACTTCGACGACCAGGAATTGGCCAATCACTAGCCAGATACAGCAAAGTCCCAGAGGCTGTCGAGGTCCTTGTTTCAACTTCTTGTGGTGCTTTGGACTTGATTCTAACAACCCATGAAGCTACTTACAGAAGGTTGACGTACTATCTTTGATCTACCGGTACTCGCTCCGCATACGAGACCTTCAATTCCAGACCTCAAGAGCGCGATCGCATTGTCGCGCAGCACCATCACACTGAGCCTGCTTCCAGAGATTTCCAGGTCACGTTCGATACAGAAGAAGTCCATGTGGATCCCTGAGCAGATACGCACCGCRCCAGCCCATAGTCTGTCTCTTCGCACTCCAGCTGGGGAAGCTTGGTGGTCGCGACGCCGCTAAACTGGACTCTGTTTTTGCGCGTTCATTAGCCAGCTATCCTTCACCATCAGAGGATTGAGAGGCAACCTACGGATGCTCAGGGTCAATGTCGATACAAACCCAGTCCGTCTTGATCGCGTTCTCCTGCGTCTTGTCATCATATCGAAACGAGCAAGTCTTGGGCGCAAGAGGCTGTTCGCCAGCGCCAAATGAACCAGGATACCAGGTTTCGGCGTCACCCAATTTGACATCGTCATGGTAGACGAACACGGGGAAATCAAAGAGGCTGTTCTGGGTATTGAGCCGCAGGTTGAAGCTGATGGCTGCCGAGCTCACGTCGCCACCCGTGCTTTTGTCGAGCTCAAAGTTGCTGAGGACCCATGAGGGAGAGACGACGGAGGAGATGGTGCAGCCGTCTACAGTCGGGATGGGATCTTCAATGGAGTAAGGGGCGAGGGCAATTTCTGAAAGGGCGTGACCTTGGACCGGGACGCTGTCGGCTTGGCAGTATGTGGTGGTCGACTCGGTACTGCACGTCAAAGGGAGCGTGGTGCTTCCTGTGCCTGTGATGCTCACTCTGTGGCGTCACTCGGGATTAGCACCCTTTCTTCGATCAAACAAGACGGCCGATAAACTTACGGCTTTGCCGAATGCCCTGAAATGCAATCCGTCGTATGTTTGACGTACGGACTGATGGACGGCATACGCTTTCGTAGTCGTTCTGTCATTGCAGTACCACCATTCATCTACGTGGACGATAGCGGCAGTTGCTTTGAGCTCGACTGCTCCAGCAAATGTCAATCCATATCGCGGACCGGAGGCAAGGCAAGTGCCAGCTTTTGCTTGACAACCTACGTCTAGAGTGTAGTTGGTTGCTCTGTTCACGAGGGTGTAATGCGCGTGGTGTTCGGCAAGATTGGCGGTGAAATTGTGGACGAACCAACTCGGGAATGTGAAGGAGTTGGTGGTACAGTCTCCGGGAGCGGGCTGGGTTTGTGCCAGTACACTCGCGGCCGCGAAAGTGAGGAGGAATATCGACTTGAGCATGGCCATGATGGTGTGCTCTCGAAACACTGCGGTCAGACGAGCTTACTGGACAAGGCGGTTGGGGATGACAGTGGCTTGATGGGTGAAGCAATCAATGCGAGCAGGCAAGGAAGAGCAAAGCTGCGAGTCTCGTGCTGGCTCACATCCCCAGGTGCCGCTTTTCATCTAGATGTTCTCCCCGTCACTGATGCCATGTGTTCTATACATGCCGCTTCCCCTCACCATCCTACCCGCTGCAGGTACCATGAAGCAATAACGGGGACTTTAGCCTTTGAAAGGGGCTAATACCGGGACTAGACCTTTTCGGTGCGTGTCGTTATCTCCGGCAATTGAGCCTCATGTTGAACCGGCTGGGCTGTTTCACTCGGTCCCATCTCGGAGACGGGACATATCTGGACAAAGACAGTGACGATGAATTATGGTCTATGGTCCCCACATGAATGCTATGGATAGCACAGCCAAGCCTCGTGGGCACTCTCCATGCTGAAGGCAGACGGGATGCCGGAGATGGGAGAGAAGAGGGAGAAGAGGGAGCATTGTCACCACGAACGTATCCACCTTCACCGTCTTGTGGCATATCTTTGCAACAACCAAGACATCTTCAAGTCTCGGTCTATCCACGACCGAAAAGGGTACAGGTACTTTGATATCAATAGTCCCAAAGAATATAAGCGAGAGTGGTACATTACCCTCAAGAAGGATGACGTACCGGCGACTACTCACTAAGCACGGGATGGTCTCCGATGGGCTCCGATCACGACTCATGCCCAATTCGGAAGGAGTTGATCGAGAGCAACTGGTCACAGCATAATCGCTAGCCTCCGATTTCGGGGCCCTAGCAGCAACCATTGCAGGAGCACTTTCCTCGATAGAGACGCTCCTTCCGTGACTCCGTCCTTGACACAGTTTATCTCAGATTTTCAGGCTTCCAAGTCACTGCAATTGCGAGGAAGATTGTCTCCGTTCCGGCAAGCACGACCAGATTTCGAACAAGAAACGCAAATTCTTGCAATTGAAGTCTCCCGCAACTGCATCTGGGTCCTGGGATATCCGGCCTCCTCTCTCTCAGCCTTCTCCCGCCGCTATCTTTCCTCTCCTTACACCCCTTCACTCGCATTTGGACGCCTTTCTGCCTATCAGCAATCCGGGTCGAAGTCCATCGAGCTATTTATCCCTCTTTCTTCCACGTACAACCGTCTCGTTTTGCGGCATTTCTCGGACGCCAGTGAGAGAGGGAGAGAGCCGTCCTCCTTCTCAAGCATCGACAGCAAAAGCATCCAACATGCCGGCTTTCTCTTTATCCTGATGAGCGTCCTCGCCCACTCTTCAACATCGCCACCAAGTGGTCCTAGTCTCTGCCGATAGTTCGTACCAGAGGCACCGGGAATAACCGATGTCCATATGTTGTTAGTAACTGCCTTCCCATGGCTTCCTGCTCTGGGCATGACGGCCTTCAATCGTTGCTCTCGAGTCCCCATGGTCTCGGTTATTAGCATTTTTTGGTCGAGTGACCGGACACTGGGAATTCTGTCACTCCAGGTAAGTGAATGGCGTGCCAAATCCCTCAGCAGATGGGCTGACATTAATTGCACAGCTGGGCTCTTCTCCAAAGCCTTTTTGTCCTCCGTCCTACACCTGCCGTAGAGAGACGCGATCCCCAAGTGCCAGTCTCTGCGAGATTGCGGTACAGAAGCCCCTGAAATGAGGCCCAAGGTCTGCGTCAACGCCGTCAGTCCCCCGAAGACGGAGGAAGGCACAGCTCATCAAGCTCGCTTCTTGCATCGACACACCAAGGGCATCAGGGAGTTGCAAACCAGAAAGAGCTTGTCCTGTGGCTAGCAGGTACCAGGGCGGTTGGGACGTCGAAGCCAGCTCATGACTGCATCGACACATTTTGCGAATGCGCTCAACCTTCTCACAGATCGTGAGCATTGTCGATCGTGAGGTTGGGACGAAGAAGGGTTTTTGTTGTTGGAATATCGGAATTCGACGAGTTTTCTGCTTGCTGCGTCTACGACAGTCCGCCTCGGCTAGCCTCGATTGCCTCATCGCCCCTAGCATTCCGTGATTGGCTCAGCTGAGCTCGCAAAACAACTCAACACTTCGAACGTCTCAGCTTCAGCCCTATGTCAATACGAGCCGTCACGCCATAAACCCCAAATATCGACGACCATCAACGACACCAGCGGTGGAGTGATAAATCAGGAAACATGGACAAGCCATCATTGCCAACGGACGAACTGCTGCGTTGTGGTTGATGGCAGTCATCGTGATCGCCAAGTTTGGGGGTAACCAAACCACCTTCCTAGCTAGGGAGCTGCAGCACAACCAAGAGCAATTCGTCAGGAGAGCCAAGAATTCGTCCATGGTGACAATTCATCAAAGGATGTGATGGCGATGTCTTGGCCATATCGTCAAGCTGGAGTCAAGAATCAGGGGATGGGTTGGGGTATCCGCCTCGCACGGGCCACACGACATGCTTTTCTTCATGGTGGACCTCGTCGTCGAAAACTTCAGTTGGCGACATCATGGGGATTTTCCTATGACGATTTCACGACACATATGAAGTCGCCTCCCCCAGATCTTCAATTCAGCCTTGGAGCTTTCATCTTCATGTTTCGATGAGTCAATGATCACGCCTTGGGGGAAGGACACGGAGAGGCACCACCCCTTTCGCTCTTCTCGATTGTTGCATGGCTTCTGACGGGTCAACTGGACATCGGGATACCCGGACACAAGGAGCAAAGAGAACGACCATGTTGTCGCCGGCTCACAGAAGGGTGACAAAACTTGGTGGCATGTCCGATGTGTGGTGATGGCCCGGCATTCCAGTATCAGGTACCGGCCGCGGGAATCCTGAAAAAGATCCAGCGGGCGGCATTGCATTGGCTCCCATGGTCGTTGCCGCAATTCTTGGCTCTGAGCACGACATCGACACATTTTTCCATTTTGTGGGCCATGCCTCAGCGGCGACTGAGAAGTGCCAAAAAGCCCCACAGGACCCAGGAATCCACCCGTGTCTCGGCCTTTGTTGCCTTCGACTGCATCACATCCCGCAACCCATCAGCCCCATCTGTGTGATCCCTTTTCGAATCCCACACCAACGCCGTCTTGGCTATGCCGGCGAAGCTTTTCGGATGCCGTACGGAATATGGGACCAAGACAGGACTCCCAAGTCAACGAATTTCTGAGGAATCTTCCTTCCTGATCGAGATTCTCATTGCGTAAAAGCTGTCAGCCTTGCGTCTCTCTGGGCATTGACCGCCTAGGGGTCATTACACGCTACGCACTAGGGCCCGGTTAGACCGATGTGCTCGGCAGGGTGCCCGATGGCGTGCGGCTCGTTGTTGGACGTTGCATCCACCGAACGCAACTTTGGCAGGTTGACCACACCGAGAATCACAGCGGTTTTGGGTCCACCTCCGAAAGCTTCTCGGAGGTCCGGGGTGCCTTGAGACTTCACCACAATGTCGCCATGGGATGACGCCAGGGCCGATCCCTGCGAGCCGCGCACACTTTTAAGCATCCTACAACGCCGCCACCCCGACCTTTATATCAAAAGCTCGCAACTTATAAACCGGCGTTCGCCCTCTGATCAGCCTCTCCTCTTCATTCAGTCATCAACATCAACCAAATCGTCAACAACCCTATCAGGGCCGAAGGGCAACAACACACATTATGGGTTCTTTTGACAAGTCCTCCGACCCGGAGGCTGTCAAGACCACCCCTGTGGCGATTAGCGACAATGATGGTTCCGTCGTCGGTGAGGTCCAGGCAGCTGAGAAGTTCGCCTTCGGCGAAGACCGAAAGATCGGTATCACCGGCGCCGTCTTCTTGATTCTCAACAAGATGATTGGTACCGGTATCTTTTCGACCCCTTCCGCCATTTTTGCCGCCACGGGCTCCGTCGGTGTCAGTCTGTTCCTTTGGGTTATTGGTAAGTGTGGAGTTCCCACAAACCTTGCTTCAGCCATACAGTTGGGGAATCTCCATCTTGCTGAGACATGCCATCTCTCACCTTGGGGGCCACTCCGTCCTAACCATATCTCTACACAGGTGGCTTCTTGACCTGCTGCGGTCTCAGCGTCTGGCTCGAATTCGGTCTTGCTATTCCTCGCTCCGGTGGTGAGAAGAACTACCTCGAGTACATCTACAAGCACCCCAAGTACCTCGCCTCCTGCGTTCTCGCCGCGCAGATGATCTTTCTCGGGTTCTCTTCCGGAAACTCGCTCGCCTTCGGTCGCTACATCCTTTACGCCAACAACGGAGAGGTCCAAGACAGCTACAAGGCTCGCGGTATTGGTGTTGCCTGCGCTACCTTTGCCTGCGCCCTGCACGCCTTCCTTCCTAAGTGGGGTGTCCGCTTGGTCAATGTCCTTGGCATCTTCAAGGTCGTCATCGTACTTTTCATCGTCTTCGCTGGTTTTGCCGCCCTTGCCGGTCATCGCCACGTCCCCGATCCCGAGAACTTCAAGCACGCCTTCCGCATTGAATCGACCGATACCTACGGTGGTGGCGGTGCTTATGCTTACTCCAACGCCCTGCTCAACATTGTCTACAGCTACAAGGGTTGGGAAAACGCCAACTACTTTATGAGCGAACTCAAGGATCCTCGCCGTACCTTGACCCTCGCCGCTCCTATCGCCGTTGCCGGTGTCACTATTCTCTACGTCTTGGCCAACGTTGCCTACTTCGCCGCTGTCTCCAAGACCGAAATTGCTACCTCTGAGGTTCTTGTCGCTGGTATTTTCTTCAGGAACGTTTTCGGTGACAGCGCTGGTGTCAAGGCCCTTCCCGTTTTCGTCGCCCTCAGCAACTTGGGCAACGTCTTGGCTGTCTCTTTCGCCCACGCTCGTCTCAACCAGGAGTTGGGCAAGGAGGGTCTGCTTCCTCTTAGCAGATTCTGGGGCTCCAACAAGCCTTGCAATGCTCCTGCCGCTTCGCTTTTCCTGCACTGGCTGATCACCATTATCATCTTGCTTGCTCCTCCTCCTGGACCTGCTTATAACTTCCTGGTCAACCTCTACACTTACCCCGGTGTCTGGATCAACGGCTTCGTTTCTGGCGGTCTCATCTTCCTCCACTTCTTCCGGAGAGATACCTGGAAGCCCACGTGGCGCTGCTGGGAGCCCATCCTCATTATCTTCTTCCTCCTCAACGTCTTCTTGGCTGTCGTTCCCTTCATCCCCCCTGTTGGAGACTGGAACGCCCAGGGCTACCCCTACTACGTCTTCCCCATCGTCGGTGTTGCCGTTCTGCTCCTTGGTGCCTCCTACTGGTTTATGTGGACCAAGTTCTGGCCCTGGGTTCGCGGACACAGGATCGTGGCGGAGAGATTCGTCGACGAGGATGGCAATGAGGTCATCAGGTACAAGAAGATCAAGAGGGAATAAATGCTTTCTCGAAGGGATATCACTATTACGGATCTAATGATGCTTTTTGGAGTTAAGGGATTTTTTTTCGGTTGGGTGATACACTTTGTTTTGGCGGGCAGTTTTGTTCAAGATACCCTTGTTTATCACATGACTATCTTTATAGTATCTAATAACCCTATTCAACAGAGGGTCTGGCATGTTAATTGCCATTATCACTTTTTGGTTCCTTTCCATGCTGTTCGAAGTGAAAAACGATGCAGTGATGTTGTATGCTTTCATGGGGATATTCTTGGCGTACTCTGCATTGAAATTGATATCAAACCAAAGTTCATTACCATTCGCAAATTCTGCACAATCCCTTTTGTTCACTTAAAAAAAGGCCAAAACGTTCCAGACATTGAACAACATTGCCATGATCGGCAACTTTCCACATCCCGGCCACTTCCAATTTCCAACTCAAGCACGCAATCGCTCAATTTTTTTTTTGTGTGCACCATGTATGTCCCTTACATCTCACCGCCTGGAACGTTGATCTGCCCGGGAACTGCCCGATACTAAACAGACTAATAGTTCGGCGAACGGGTACCAAAGTAGCGGGGATCCACCTTGTCTCCGGGCAAAGCTTAGCGCCAGGTCCAGCGCTTACCCCTGCCGTGCCTAGGGTCTTTTACCCCTGAGAGGTGTAAACAACGGATGAAATAGATTGGGAGTTGGGATGGTGCCAAGCGATTTTGATCTGATGTTGTTGATCAGATCAAGCTTAGGGCCGGTGCGTGATAAGTCAGGGACAACTTGAGGTTATCGCGGATTAAGTTGCGTTAGTTTTGCGTTGGGTTGGCGTTAGAATGGTGCTAGAATGGTGCTAGAAAGACGTTAGAAAACGCGAGGAAGGTTGCTAGCTTAGTTTCGGCACGGGCAAGAAGTTCGGATCTGAAGATGTGCAAAATCAAAAGCTGACATATGGCGATCACCAGGCTCACCAGCTGCTTCGATAGCGATGAGAACTCCAGCTTCCCGCATTGCGTGCTCGCAAACTCCAAGGTTCAACCAAGTTTCTTTCGCAAGCACTTCCGGATCCCCAACTTTGAGATCCCAGGCTCACGTGCTGGTGTCAGTGTTTGAGGGTTTGCATATCGAAACACCTAAGCTAGACTTCGCGGGGGATTCACGGGAGGCCGGGAGGGGGATTTACCGAATACGGGGAGATTCACGGGGTATTTTAGAGTTGTGAATAACGTTATCTTGCGCAATGCGCCCGTGAGAGACGTTGTTGGACACATGCGTGGTAGGGAGAATCCTAGGAATAAGAAGGTTATCTGGTTCGATACCGGGTTCGATACAAGCACGTGCTTGGTCGAGGCTCTGGAGATAACGTGAGATGTGAGTAGGGAAGTGTCTGGCAAGTTCCGCTGCCGGCGTGTTGGGATTGGGAGATTGCCGACGGGTGTTGTCGTCCGAACTCTGGGAGCGCTCTGGGAGTGGGAGCTTTGACTCTGACTCGCAACCGAGCGGAGCGGAGTTGACTGGATTCCGCACGCAGGATGCTAGAGTCGTGACGGGGATATCCCGTTCGGGGAGAGATAGGTGTAAGCGACGACATGTGCCGGAATCGGAGTACTTACAGTACACCACCAGTTCGAGACTGACCACTATTGAGTATCTGGGGAAAGGGTACAGGAAGTTGGCGATGCATTGTTCAAAGGGCTAGAATACATGTACTGATGCTTGAACCATTATTTTACACTTTAGATTGCATTTCGGGTAGATAAATGGCGAGTGTCTCGTAGGATGGTACACTTGCTTCGAGAAAGCGCCTGTATACGTCCAGGACTGATACACATACTGTAGATACCCGACTACCCGACTACCCGCACCGAGAGCCGGTGACATAGGGAGGTTGAACCAAGAAAGCCAGCCTGATAGGCTGATACTCACATCTTGTGGGGAGTCGAGGGGGTAGCTTACGCAGCTCAGAGCTCAGCAGTGGGTTCTCACGACAGTAGCTCGAGATGTTGAGGCTATTCGGGACCAATCAGGGCAACGAGGGCAACGAGGGTATGGAGACTGGGAAGTGGGAAGTGGGAAGTACATCTACCCGACCCCCGTAGGAAGGAGGGAAGGAGGGAAGCTGAGAAGGTACCGGTGACTTGGTGAGGCTCTGTCTTTGCTTCACACAAGCTACACAGCATTGATCGAACCTCGTAGGAACTGCGAAGAAAGGAAGGACCTTTACCACGACTCCTCGGGAGTTGGGAACAGACGTGTGCCAAACCTCCGGTTGACGGCGTTTTCGCAAACCGCATAGCAAGGCCATGAGTGTTCTTCTTCGATGGGAAGTTTTAAAGAGGTTGAGTCCGAGATGAGAGAGATCAGTGTCGACCCAGATCTTTACCAATCACCACCCACCCAATGTTGGTCTTCCCGTCCCGAGATTGCCGATCCGGCAACCTGACGACTACCGGCAGCCAGAGAACGGAACGGACCAGGCTCCGGTCCCCCTTTGCTCATCAACATCCGTCGTCCATTCCTCTCCCAAGCCGTTCGAAGACGATGTACACAGTACCTCCACAGACACTCACACACCATCGTTCGGCAAGTGGGCAACACTCGCTGAGTATTCCGGCCTTTGACCGAGACTTGACCGAGCTGTGAAGCCGTCGAGCTGATTCAAGCAGAGACATCCACCAGCCTCCCTCCCCAGCCGTTCCCAGCCCTCTCCATAGCGGAATAGTCGTGCAGGTTCGAATCGTGTAAAGCTTGGCTGCAGGCCGTTATTTCCGACATCTCCACTGGCCGGTGAGCAGCTTGTGCCTCGATACGTGCATTTGCTCATCAGCAGAAGGGTGTCGGGATCTTGTACCCTCTATACGCGGTTCTAATCTGCCAAACGGGGGTGAGACTCAGCCTTGGCTCTTGAGGAGGAGTCGTAAACCCACTCTCCTAGTGAATGGAAGTGTTAGCCTTGTCAGCAACGGTTGGCTGGGGTTCAGCCTCTCTGGTGGAAATAACAAGGCTGATGAACTTCCTGATACGGCTGAACATGTCACTGGGGTATGTAGACAGCAGCCTGGTCTTGAAATACTGTGTTCATGTCTCCACCATCACGACTTGTATAGGGGATTCGAGTGATTTGACGGAAAAGTAATGAGCATTGTTGATCTTCCGAGGTTTAGGTCATCTTACACGCTCCTTGATCTCTACTCTGGCTATGATCAGGTCCAGCTTGAAGAAAAGAGTCGGGATATCACCACCTTCCAGACGCCCTATTATCCAATATAAAAACCGAAAACTTCCTACTGCGTTCTTTGGTCTGTTGATGCAGAGACAATGACAGGTCCGCTTACTTTGGCAATGTTTTTCAGCCTTTGGCAAAAGGCAGACAGAGCCTCATCAAGCCAACGGGGCCACCCAATGACTAACGTAGGAGCCAATATCCAAAGCAGCATCATGGACCAAACAATCAGGCAAGATACCTTTCCGCATCTCGGCAGCAATCCGGTAGGTATCCTATTCCACAATCCCTTCTTCCTTTCCATGCAGTATGTTCACGGTGAGTTTCCATCGTCTCGTTCGGATAGAATCGTGCGACGGCGTTTTGCGCCAAGCGAGGTTTGTCCAACGATCAAGAAAGACTCAGCCTTAGACTGGATGGAAGGCTGAGAGAAGACACAAAAGACAAAACGAAAGGAGACTCAGTATTCAAGAGCAATGACCAAAGATCAAGACCCAAAGCGGCAAAGCAACACGCCGATGCAAAGTGATGATCAGAACAGGAAAAAGCGAAACCGAAAACAAGAGCGGATGCAGTGCTGGGACGAAGCAATCTCGACGGCCCGGGCAAAAAGAGGAAGGTTAAAGCGGTTAAAGCGCTACCGAATAAACTCGCGAAATCTGGTATAGACCTTTCCCTCTTTGAGCGCCGGACAGGGCATAACGCGGCGCACAGTAAGCCAGCATATGTCAGCATATGTGCCCGCCCTGATACCAGTCCAACACAGTGTTCAAGCTCGGCATTTGATGGTGAGGGGTTGGCATCTCTTGGTCCCACGGTCTCTCCAAAACAGAAAAAATCCCCCCGGGAAAAAGCACAGTGAAAAAGGCCAGGTTTACAATCCCCCGCCCAGAAACATTGCCCTCCACGTTAACTTACATATATTTGAATGTACAGATACCGGGCATGCCCTGCACAGATATGCTCCTGTCCGGCGCTGGGAAAGGAAAAGGACTATACCGGATTTCGCGAGTTTATTCGGTAGTAAAGGCGACGAAGAGACTTAAAATATTCGAAATAACTGTACCAATGGTGAGCAAGCAACCTTGTATGGCTCAAATTTGGAACCCAAAGCCGCGTACCACCCTCGCCACCGGGCCTCCGGGAGTCGGGACTGATACATGACATGCAGTGAGTGCCCTGATATGCAGCATCACTATGTACCCAGATAATGCGGGTAGTAATGCTCATGCTTGCGCTGCATGTCGCAGGTCTTCCTGTCTTGGTACAGACTGGCACAAACCAAGCATGTGAGCGTGCGTTCTGAGGAGGGGCGAATGCAGCTCTACCAACTTCGCCGCCGCCCTCGTCCTCGGGGCTCGGGTGGATGGTTCGGCTGGGGATTCGGCTGGTGGGAAACCGGCCTGTTAGGCGAGACCATCAAATTCTGCCAGAGAAAGCCACGCTCGCGCTCGCGATTGTTAGGATGGTTGCGAGGCTGTTGGTTAGTCTGTGCACTCTGAGGCCTGGCTTGGTGGTGGCGGCGGCGGCGGCGGCGGTGGTGGTGGTGGTGGTGGGGGTGGTGGTGGTGGTTGTTGTTGTTATTGTTGTTGTTCTCGGGCTGATGGGGATTCGGCCTGGTGGGTGAAACCATCATCCCCCGCCAGAGATAGCCACGCTCACGGTTTTCAGGAGGGTTGCGAGGCTCTTGGCGAGGTTGCTGGTGAGGCTGGGCGTTTTGCTGAGGCAGAGCTCTAGCTTGGTGGTTGTGGTTATTGTTGTTGTTGTTGTTGTTGATCGCGGGCTGATTGGGATACCGCTCAGGATGTAAAGCCATATTCTCGAGCCTCTCCAGCTCCCTCGCTATCTCCAGCTCCCTTGCCCACTCCCGCTGGCGTAACCTCTCCCGCTCCAACTCCTGCTCCCACTCTCGCTCCAGATGCCGCCAGTGATCGTGAATTCTTCCGAAAATGTCGAGTCTATGGCGGCGACGCTGCGGCTGCTCCGCTTCCGGAGGTCTGTTGTCGACGGCGTAATCGGCTGGCCTCCAGCAGCTTTGGTGCCAGGTGTGGCGCCTATCGTCCAAGCTGTTATCTCTTAGTCAGCAATGTAGTCCATCAGAAACGAGGGGTGGGAAGGGAGTGAGGAGATGAATGGGTTGGCCTACCTGGACTCGTTGGAGGCGCCACACCTGTAGCAAAATGACCAGGCACATTTACACTTGATTATGTGGCAGCCCTTAACCAGCTCGACCATGTACCCACACACTGGACAGAGTTTCCACCCTTGCTCCTTGCCCAGAGCGAGCACCTTGAGTGTATCTTGGTCTTGGGTACAAACCAATCTCGGGTGGGAAGCCTGACGGCAGTGTTTGCAGGTGCTGGCGGAGCACTTGGGGCAGTAGCCGAGATCGCTCTTGATCAGGGCAGGTTTGATAAAACCGCTGCACCGAGGGTTAGAGCAGTAAAGCGGGTTTGGTGTGTTGATCTCCTCGATCATGTCCTCATACGCCTGCTTTTCCTCGGAGGACAAGGTGGCACCTGTGTAGTCTTTTGTGTCGAATATCTTGCCGCAGCAGCGGAATGGATAACGATCCTTCGTCGCAGCGCGGATGCCATGGGCGAGGCAACCGTCGCAGTAACCGTGGCTGGCGTTGGAGGGGTTCGAGTCCGATGCTTCGTCGGAAGGAGAGGGAGGGCAAAAGTAGATGAGCTGGTCCGCGGGATATTCATCCATGCAGACGACGCATTCGGGGCCCCTGGGACCCCTGGGAGCCTCGTCGTAGTCGACAGTCGTCGAGGTGACGACCATGATGTTCTTGGTGTAAAAGGATGTGGACAGCCGCTTCGTTGGGTATCTCCTCAACGGGAACCTCATAGACTCGATACTGCCCTTGCTGCCCCTATGCATCTTTTCTTGAAATTTCCCCCAAGAGGCGGAAATACGTTGTTTAAGGTTCATTTCCGAAAGGACGAGTCTGTTTCTTAGTTTGTGATAGACAAACTGGTTTCTTGAGTGTCGGGCTTTGCCGAAACCGAAACCGAGGCGGAGGTGTGGTAAGATGATTAACAGCCGTCGAGAGAACAAAATGGCAATGCCAGAACATCTGGGGGTAATGGGTTTGAAAATGTCACAGACATGAGTCTTGTGTGCTATTCCGTCCGGTGGCTCTTCTACTTCTAGAAACAGAGCAGATGGCGAATATGTGTCAGTAACCTTGTGCAGTTTCGGACTTGATCGATGTTGTGACGAGAACCAAAGGGGTCTGATGACGGTAGTAAGGAGCATTTATATGATTGCTATGGCTTATGCGTGGACCCTGGTGCTCTTCACGAGCATATGTCCGCAGGGGGGAAAGCGGGGGATGCTGCAGTAAAGACCAAGTCCGGCAGCAAAAGGTCCGTCTGTCCCCTCATGCCCTCTTATCAGAAACGTGAATGACCAGCTTGCCATGAGTCTTGCCCTTCCTGAGGTCCCTGAAGGCTGTCGGGACATCTTCAAATTCATAGGCATGCTCGACTACAGGCTTGACTTTGCCCTCTGCGACCATCTGGCCGAGTATAGCCAAGTCCTGGTGTTGATCGCCCATCAATGTGTACAGTTGAAACTTGCGTTTTCCGCCACCGAGAAAGGATGGTCTCAATAGCCTGGACATGGTTGAAGACACGGCAGCTAAGGACATAGGCCCACCGACCTGCACAAACTTTCCATCGGGCAGGAGATAGTCATCGCCGGCCTTGTACAGTTCCGCCGGAAAACCGACATTGTCGACGCAGAGCTTGAAGACTTGACCGCGTTCTTTCAGGGCCTGGCAGACATCGACAGCTGTGTAGTCAATGATGTCGTCGGCGCCAAGGGCCTTGCATTGCTCAGCTTTGGCGGCAGAGCACGAGACAGTGACATGGCAGCCGAGGGCCTTTGCAATCTGGATGCCAAAGGAGCCGACACCGCCAGAACCGCCATTGAGGAAGACCTTGTCGCCAGGCTTGACGTGGGGAGCAATGGTCTGGTAGGCGGTCAATCCGGCACAAGGGATGGAGGCAGCTTCGTCAACGTCGACACCCGAGGGCAGGGAGGCACAAGCCTTTGCGCTTGCCACGATGTATTGACCGCAGGCGCCCTGCTGAGAAGGGTTTAGACGGCCAAAGACAATCTCGCCGACACGAAAGTTGTCGACGGTGTTGGTGGTCTTGACGACGCGTCCGCAAAAGTCCCAAGCGGGAGTGGCAGGAGTGCGGACGACAGCACGACCCAGATTCAGGGGCAATTCGGCGACCTTGTAGTCCGAAGGGTTAATGCTCGCGCTGAGAACCTCGATGAGCAGCTCGTTGTCGCCCAGACGCGGCGAGAGAGTGGGCACGGGAATATCGTCCTTGAGCACCAAGTTCTGTTCCAGGCCACCAGTAGTCTGCGCATACTGCCAGGCGCGCATCGTAGGGGGAATTTCGGACGACATGGGCTGAGTGTTATGGATCGCGAATCTGGTGATCAATAGCGTTGGTGTTGACTGTCACTTCAATGGTAAATGTTAGTGTCAAGCTGTTTAGCGGGGCCAGGAGCTTAACCCGAATGCTGCAGTGCTGGGCGGGTGCAGTCGAGGATCAAGTTTAGAGTTTGGGAACGGAAGATGTCGTCGCAGTTGAATGCTATCGACTGGGAAAGACACAAAAAACTAAAGACGGCAAGCTGTTGTAAAGAGACAAAAGAGAAAGAGCGAAACAGAAAGCGCAACGCGTCGTCGTCGTTCGATGGTCCAGAGCTGGCCAAAAAAGCTGTAGGGTGCACAGACCATCATGACCTCATTATGGGCAGAAAGACTTATCAACAGTTACCTCTTTGTTCCAAAACATCATCACAAACAAACAGTTCATGCTTTGCCAGAGTCTTATAAAAAGGATCAGAGACATCCTTCAAGTAGCAGCTATGCTCAAGAGCCTTTTTCTACCGTCATTCAACTACAGTGCAGATCATCAAAGAGAGTGACTTCCACACACAAAGTCTCCTGTGATGGGCTTTACGCTTGATAATCTGCTATCTGGAACTCCAGCAGTTACCAGCCCACACACTGGTTAGAGCTGCCTGAGCTGTTAGCAACAAAACTGAATCGTTGCGCTGGCCGACCAACATCAAACGCTCCCCGTCACAATCTCAATTCCGTTTCAAGACATATACCTTAACCACTGCAATCGATGGCTTGCGATACGAGTTTCAGATCACTGTCATCCGTCGGCAACATGCCAAAACTTCGGATGTGAGCGGCTATCATCAAGCCGCTGCCGCAGACACCCGAGTGCCGATACGAAGTCTACTATGCAACATGCAATCTCCTCTTAACTCTCAACATGAAGCAACCTGCATTCGTGTATTAATATCCTTGATGGCCTCTGAGCCTCGCATCTTCATCTCAAAGGAACCACAGGGATCCAACTTGATAGGGTGTGTTGATCCGTTAATTCCACCTCCGTGATCGCGCCCAACTTGCGCTTACACTCCTTTTGGGCAGATTATTTCGATTTATAAGTTGGATACCATGTTTGTACCCAAAGTCTGGATGAGATGCCGATTTCGTTCGCCCTTGAGAAGCAAGCAACATCGTAAGCGTTTCCAGTACCACGTGGTTGTTGGGACGATACAGCTTCCCACCATGTCAACAACCCCTACCATTTTCCAAGCCCAAGGCGGCCAAGTGCCCAAGTCCCATTTCTCACCCCGTTCTCTTCCGGAAACCAGCTTGTGCTTTGCCATTTTGCCCACTCACGATGGATCTGGTAGACAAGAGGGATTGCGGCGGAGAGCTTATGGGCGTCGACCTCGGCTCGTGGACACTCGCGTTCATCGCCGTCGCCCTTCGTGCCTACACCCGTCTCCGGGTCAGGAGGGACTGCTTTGGGGTTGACGATATCCTGATGTTCATCTCGATGGTGTGCTTTACGGTATACGTTGCCCTTGCTATGACCGGCATCCACCACGGGACTGCCCATCGTGATAATGACTTCCCCAACGCGAAGAGCATTGCAGAAGCCAAAAAGGTGTGTGTTGCGCATCCCCCCTGTCTCTTCTTTCACTCAAGGGCCAAGGCCGACCGAGTTCTTTGCTAACCTGACGGTGTTCTCAGTTCTGGTGGGCCTGCTACCACGCCTACACCTTCACCATCTTGTTCGCCAAGCTATCCGTCAGTTGGTTCCTGCTACGCCTCACGACCATCAACAAAATACACAGACGCATCATCCACGGCGCCGTAATAATCACAGTCTCCAATAGCATAGCTTTTCTCGTNACACCTTCACCATCTTGTTCGCCAAGCTATCCGTCAGTTGGTTCCTGCTACGCCTCACGACCATCAACAAAATACACAGACGCATCATCCACGGCGCCGTAATAATCACAGTCTCCAATAGCATAGCTTTTCTCGTTTTTACGATATTCCAGTGCACACCGATCTACTACTTTTGGGATCACTCACGAGAAGGTGGGAAATGCGTTAGCACCTGGGGCTTTCTCGCCGTGGGATACACGTGCAGTGTCTTCAACATCGTTACCGATCTCGTCTACGCGCTGCTCCCAGCTTGGATCATTTACCATCTCCAGATGAAGCTCAAGACGAGGATTGCCCTCATGATACTGATGGGCATGGGATGTCTGTACGTATTTCACTTATCAGATCCAAGTCAGCAGCTAACTTCTAGGGTACTATAGTGCAAGTTGCGCAGTCATAGCCCGCATGACATACCTCGACCAGCAAACCAACCGCCGGAACTCGAACTTTCTCTACCTCACAGCCAACGTAGCTATCTGGTCCAGCGTGGAACAATGCCTGGCCATTACGGCAGGTAGTCTAGCCACTCTGCGCCCGCTGATCATCAAAGTTGGTCGCAAGCTCGGGTTCGCCAGCGCTACGTCCGCGTCCGCATACGATATTGAATTTGGCCCGAGTGGACCGCCGGTGTTGCTCAGGGAACGCACAAACTCTATGTTTTCGAGGAGAGGACCGTCGACGCCTAGTAACGCTGTGCTGTTAGAGGCGGAGAGGGCTGTGCCGTTTGATGGGGCGCATGTAAGTTGACGCCCTGGAGAAATACAAGGAAAGACAAGAATGAGACTAACTATCGTCCTTTTGAGCAGTTCTCCAGACACGTTATTGTTACGAGATCTGTCGACAAAGATCCGTCGTTTGAAGGAGATCACCAAAGCGATTCTACATCTTCATGGCCCTTGAAGAAGTAGTTTAGTCCTTCGTCTTGCCCTCCATTGCTTCTGCTAGAGTCGCAACGAAACGTTGCCCTTTAATCCGATGTCGCCACATTCAGCTCAGCTTCTAGCCTTAAACTTTCCTCAACGGACTCCAGGGGCACTTCAAGGATCACGACTCAGATAGTGGCGACGTCTGAAAGACAGTTAGCAGGTACGGAGAAGTCGCAAGACGTTATGAAGACACTCTACGAGGACTCGGCAGTTATGGTATGGGAGTACAATAGAGACGGAGCTCACGTGGAGGATTAACAACCAAGGACACCAGTCAGTCACTCAGACGTTGACTTTCACACACAAAATACCAAACGCATACGGACGAAGTCAATGATCATCAACCCCCAATTCTCATAAAGAAGTTCAAGTGATTATACCATGATTACAAAACACATGCTAATGATCCCTCCTTAGACCAATACCCAATCCCCGTTAAACTCCAAAGCATCATAACCCACCCATCACCACTCTCCCTTACTTGGACCCCTTCAACCCCTCCAAAATATCAAACGCCGCCTTCTCYGCCGCCAYATACGTACTAACCGCCGTAAACGWYCCCGGAATCCTCGGATACACACTCGCRTCCACGACCCTCAACCCCTTKACSCCYCTMACYCTAAACTTACTATCCAACACGGCCATCGGATCCCCATCCGCTCCAATCGGGCACGTGGAACTTGCATGATGACCCCACGCTCCATCCTTGATATACTGCTCAATCTCCCCATCGCTCTGCTTATCCGCCCCGGGTCTAACCTCCTGCGTCCTAACTACCTGTCTCTTCAGCGCGTCGCGCGCCAAGCCGATCGCTTCGCGCATCGCCGTCAAATCGGCCTGGTAATCGCCCGACCCGAAATCGAAGTAGTTGTAGTTAATAGCCGGCGTGTCCAACGGATCGCTAGAGCGAAGCGTCACGCTACCAGCCCTGTTGCGCGGATGCGCCTTCAAAACGGCCCACGTCCACCAGTCGTGCTCGGCGGTAACGTCCGCCGAGTAACCGGGGTAATAACCAGCAAAATTCACCGGCCCGCCAAAAGTAAACACGTCATAGCTATCGTCGGTGGTAACCGACGACTTGTAAAGCATAGCAACCGCCAACCCCGAAGAGGCATAAGTCCCGCGATCTCCCAGCACAGGGTTCAACCACCGATCCAAGCACGGATCGGACGTGTTGCCGTACAGCTGGAACGTGCAACCCTTGAGCGCGGCCCAGTTCTTGGGGACTTTGACGTTGACGCCTATTTCGTAGTGATCCTGCAAATTGCCGCCGACGCCGGGGAGGTCCACAAGGACGGGGATGCCGAACTTGGATAACTCGCCGCGGGGGCCGATGCCGGAGAGTTTGAGGAGTTGAGGCGAGTTGTAGGTGCCGCCGGAGATGATGACTTCGCGCGAGGCCTTGGCGGAGCCCGGTGTGCCGTTGGGGCGGATGTTGTTGGCGCGGTTGGGGGAAAGGGGAGAAGCGCGGTAGAGGTGCGCGCCGTCGAGGAATTCGACGCCTGTGGCTACTGGTTCTGATGACCCAGAAGTGGTGTTGAAGGTGATCTTGGTGACGTGGCAGTTCAAGCGCACGTCGAGCGGGTACTTCTTGCTGCCGTCGGGGTTGCGGGCGTCGCGGACGGCGACGACGAAGTCACGACT
>RANY01000643.1:0-20718 GCA_009805235.1 Neurospora pannonica FGSC 7221 | reverse complement strand
CGGCGGCGGCGAAACCGCCGACGGGGAGATCGGGGATGTTGAGGCGGGACTGTTTTGTGTAAGAGAGTGTGTGTTAGTGTATGTCCGACTTGTGTATGTATAAGTCCGGGGCCGGGCCGGGTCGGGGCGCAAAACATCCGGAATCTTGAAACATGCTCCGGGTTGTGTCCCGGTTCCCGGCTCCGGTCGTCTTGTGCTTTAAATCGGGCGTACCTTGAGGCTGGAAACAAGCTCCGAGGTCTCGAGAAGAGTCAGGGTGCTGATCTGGTCAACAATGGCGGAGATCTTGGGGTTGGCGGCAGGGGCGGCGGTGGACTCGAAGCGCTTCTGAACGAGGAGAGAGCTCGAGGCCCGGGTGGATGCGCGGAGCTGGCGGGCGGCGCATTGCGCGGCGAAGCGAACCGAGAGAGACATTGTTGGCTGGTTGTGTGTGTTGGTGGTGGGTTTGTGGAAGGAGAGAGGGAGTCGGACTCGGACCGGAGGAGGAGAGAGAAGGGCGCGCGGGGCGGTCGGATTGGGTTCTCTTTGGTGAGGAGGCTTGCCGTCGACGTCGACTTCGAGGATCGTACCGAACCGTACAACTAAACGGAGATATTTTTTTGGGGACGTTGTCGCTCGCTCCCGGGTGCTGCGAAATCTGGGACCCACCACTGGCAGTTGGCAGCTTGGGTGCTTTTGGTGTGCAAGTTGAGTCTGTGACGGCTGGCTGACCCGAGCTGCAGCTGGAGGGGAAAACCCAAGCTGCCTGCCCCGCGGGAGTCTGGGGATTAGGTACCTCTGTACCTTGAAGCCCACTGAAGACGCGCTAAAAGATGGGCCCCTGTCATCCCAAACGCACCCCCTGCCGCTGTTCGTCCCACCCGCACTTTGAAGAAAGCGGCTCCCTTGCCTGCCGCAGCCGACTTACATGCGGCTACTAGCACAGTAGCACTAGCATGCACCCCACTATCGCTCAATGCGATAAGGAATTTCATGTGGGAAAAGTTCCAAACGGGAGGAAGCGAGTCAAATGGGCAAAAAAAGTGAAGAAAAAAGACTAACAAAACACCGACGTCTTCAACAACAACGACGACGACGACATTCACAACAACCCGTCCGTCGTTTTTCCCTGGCCAACATGGCCGTGATCGATGTGAGCCAGCAGAGGGCGTCACTCCTCAGTGATGCGACCACCTTGGACCTCTTGCCGCCAGAGTTGCTGCTCATGATCCAGGATCACCAATCGACCAAATTCCTTGACGCCATCGCCAGCGCCGCTCTTGTCTCGACAGCCACCGACCGCATCTTCACCCATTTCGAGTCCGTTTTCGCCGACATTTGCGCCCGATGGATCCTGTCTTCTCCGAAACTCGATACTCGAGTCCTTGCCGCTTTCGCAAGGATATTGCCCTTCGCCCCGTCGCTGTCCGTCTTTCTCGTGTCGCATCTTCGTGGAGGAGCTTCTGGTGGTGACAACAACAACAACAACAACAACAACAACAACAACAACAACAACAACGACGACGCCTCTTCAGAACCCAAACCTCTCGATTTCCTTGACCTAGCCTCTATCCGCCCAGATGACCTCCCAATTGTCCTCCTAGCCCTCTGGAGGCTCAACAACTTTGACAAGCGCACCTACGCCGGCCTGTCAAAGCCATCCCAAATACAGACCCTGTTCGCACACGAGAACCCCATCGTCCGATACCTTGCCGTTCGAATTTTCTGCCAGCTTCATAATGCAGCCGATGTCAAGCTTGAAGCCCTCCTCGAAAAGCACATACCAAAAGATACCAGCCTTGTCGCAGAGCTCGACGGGCGCGAAGCCGACTATGCGTTCCTCAGCCTACACGAGGATTCTAGACGTGAAGAGATCCAGAGCTTTCGCAGTAAATCCCAGACTAGTGCTGCCGAATCGAAGATCACAGCCATCCCAGAACAGAACCTCACTCCTCTAGTTGTTAAATATGGAAAGACAGTCCTCCCGCGTCCCCTCGGCCCTGTGACTGCTCCCACCACCCTCGCCCTTACCCCGACGACTGTTGACAACCTCGAGAACCTTACTGGATGCCTGCAACGACCGGGCCCTATCCTCCTCCATGGCCTTTCTGGTTCCGGCAAGACCTCCCTGGTCCACGAGATTGCGCGCGAGTTGGGCAAGCAGAAGCAACTAGTGACACTACACTTGAACGAGCAAACCGATGCCAAGATGCTGCTTGGACTATATACCACCGACTCGAAGCCCGGTTCCTTCTCGTGGCGCCCAGGTGTGTTGACTACTGCGGTCAAGGAGGGAAGATGGGTCTTGATCGAGGACCTCGATCGCGCGCCAACAGAAGTCATGAGCACATTGCTGCCCCTTATTGAAAGAGGAGAGCTCCTAATTCCCGGACGCGGTGAGAGCATACAGGCCACCGAAGGCTTCCGCATATTTGCTACTGTCCGGACGCTGCTCGGCATGAACGACAAGGAGAACCTGCCCAGTCTGATCGGTCTGCGCCTCTGGCAGCTTACACACGTCAAGGCCCTTCCTCAACAAGATTTGAAGGACGTGATCAACAGTAGATACCCCTTGCTTCACAAGTACGTCCCGGGAGTGTTGGCGGTCTTCGACGCGTTGCTGGCGGCCACCAGCGGTTCGACACGTCTGTCGCTCGGTCGTATGGTCTTCGAGCGGCCACTCGGCACAAGAGATCTCCTCAAGTGGTGCGGGCGCCTAGATGAGATCCTCCGTGCTTCCGGCTGCAAGACTGGCGAGGAGCCTATTACCGACACTACCAGGGACCGCATGTTCCTCGAGGCGGCCGATGTTTTCGTTGGTGGAGTTAAGGAGATTCAAGCGCGTAATATTCTAATTGGCGTCATTGCGAAAGAGATGCATCTCTCTCCCGAGAGGGTTGAGCACTACTTGACGAGCTACATTCCCGACTTGGAGGACAACGAGTCAAGACTCACCGTCGGCCGCGTCTCGTTTGCGAAGGGCAGGAAAACAAGCCGTGGGGCCAAGAACAAGAGGCCTTTTGCTACCACTACTCACGCCAAACGGTTGCTGGAGCAGATTGCGGTTGCTGTAAGGCACAAGGAGCCGCTCCTGTTGGTCGGTGAGACGGGTATCGGTAAGACTACCGTGGTTCAGCAGCTGGCGGAATCACTTGGTCACCAACTTGTCGCCGTCAACTTGTCTCAGCAAAGTGAGGCTGGTGATCTTTTGGGTGGCTTCAAGCCTGTTAGCGCACAGACCCTCGCCATGCCTATCAAGGAGGAGTTTGAGGACCTGTTCGAGAGGACTGGTGTCTCCGCCGAGAAGAACAAGGCCTACCTGGATGGCATCAACAAGAAGTTCGCCAAGGGCAGGTGGAGAGAGGTCTCGAAAGAGTGGCGCAAGGCTCCCAAGATGTTCGAGCAAATCCTCGCCAAGTTCGAGAGCATGCAAGCAGCCAAGACCGTAGAGGCAGAGGTTGCGGAGGAGAACCAGGAGCAGGGCCCAGCCAAGCGTCGGAAGACCGAGTCCAGCAAACTCCAGCGCCTGCGGGATCTCAAGGCTCGCTGGGACTTGTTTTCGCAGAGTCTCGATCAGTTCGATAGACAGGTCGCGGCTGGTCCTGGTGGCTTTGCCTTTGCTTTCGTCGAGGGCAAGATTGTCAAGGCGGCGAGAAACGGTGACTGGGTCCTGCTTGATGAGATCAACCTTGCCTCTCCTGATACCCTGGAAAGCATTGCTGGCTTGTTCCAGACCAACCCATCTCTTCTGCTCTCGGAAACGGGAGAGATTGAGAGAATCCAGGCGCATCCTAACTTTCGAGTGTTTGGTGCCATGAACCCTGCCACAGATGTGGGCAAGAGAGATCTTCCCATGGGTTTGAGATCTGTAAGTCGTCCTCTTCCTCTTCGTTCAGTGACAGCAGCTGACCAAAAAAATAGCGTTTCACCGAGATTTATGTCCAAAGTCCTGATCGGGATAAGAAGGACCTCCTCACCATCATCAGAACGTACCTAAAGGGAAATAACAGCAGCATTGACCGTTTGTCCGACGACATTGCCGACCTCTACCTTGAGATCAAGAAGCGAGCTGAAGCCAAACTGCTGGTCGACCAGGCCAACGAAGTGCCGCATTTTAGTTTGCGTACTTTGACCCGCGTTCTGACATACACCAACGATGTGGCTCCTTTTTACGGCCTCGAAAGAGCTGTTTATGAAGGTTTCTGCATGGGCTTTACAACCTTGCTAAGCGAGGAATCAGAGAGAACGGTCATGCCGCTTATCCAGCAACATCTGCTGAAGAAGGCTTCCATCTTAACCAATCCTCCCAAGAGGCCTGTGGATGGCAGAAACTACGTCAACTTCAAAAACACCAACAAAGATCACCAGTACTGGTTGCTTCAGGGCAATGAAACGCCAATTGAGCGCCCAGACTATGTCATCACTCCTTATGTCGAAAGGAACCTGTTGAACTTGGTTAGAGCTACGTCTACTCGTAGATACCCCATCCTCATCCAGGGTCCTACCTCTGCGGGTAAAACCAGTATGATCGAGTATCTCGCCAACTACACCGGTAACAAGTTTGTGAGAATCAACAACCACGAGCATACGGATTTGCAGGAGTACCTTGGTACCTACGTCTCGGACTCCAACGGAAAGCTCAAGTTCCAGGAAGGTATTTTGGTCCAGGCTATGAGGGAAGGATCATGGATTGTTCTCGACGAACTGAACTTGGCACCCACCGATGTCTTGGAGGCTCTCAACCGTCTGCTCGATGACAACCGTGAGCTTCTCATTCCCGAGACTCAGGAGATCGTCAGGCCAGCAGAGAACTTCTGCCTCTTCGCTACCCAGAACCCTCCCGGTCTCTACGGTGGTAGAAAGGTTCTTTCTCGCGCGTTCCGCAACCGTTTCCTCGAGCTTCACTACGACGATATCCCCGAAAGCGAGTTGGAGACCATTCTTCAGAAGCGCAGCCGCAACACTGCTCCCTCCGACTGCCGCCGCATCGTTCAAGTCTACAAGCAACTCACCCGTCTCCGCCAGGAGAGCCGTGTCTTCGAGCAGAAGAACTCGTTCGCCACGCTCAGAGATCTCTTCCGATGGGCGCTCAGAGCGGCTGAAACCCGTCAAGACATCGCTGACCACGGCTTCATGCTCCTTGCCGAGCGTGTCCGTAAGCCCGAGGAGCGTGAGGAGGTCAAGAAGGTCATCGAGGAGGTGTTCAAGGTCAAGATCGACCCCGATCAGCTCTATGACCGTGACACTGCGACCGAGTTCCGCGGCACTGGTGGTAACAAGAATAACAGCCAGGGTGTGATTTGGACGAGGGCTATGCGTCGTCTGTACGTTCTGGTTAAGCGCGCCATTGTCAACAACGAGCCGGTTCTGTTGGTTGGTGAGACTGGTTGCGGTAAGACGACTGTCGTTCAGTTGCTTGCGGAGTTTGACAAGAAGGAGCTGCATATTGTCAACGCTCATCAGAACACAGAAACTGGTGATCTGATTGGTTCCCAGAGACCTGTGAGAAATAGGGGTGCTATTCTCGATGGCTTGCTGAGGAGCTTGGAGCAGGCTGCTGCCATCCTTGGTCAGGAGACGGGCGATATCGACCAGATGCAAGCATGGTATCAGTCTCTTACTGCCGATGACCTGGCTAAGCTTCCTGAGGAGTTGAAGGCCAAGATTCAATCTGATGCTGCCAGAAGCAAAGCTCTCTTCGAGTGGAGCGACGGTAGCTTGGTCCATGCCATGAGGGAGGGCACTTACTTCCTTCTCGACGAAATCTCTCTGGCTGATGACTCCGTCCTGGAAAGATTGAACTCCGTTCTTGAGCCTGCTCGCACTCTTCTGCTTGCCGAAAAGGGTGTCACCGACTCTTTCGTCGTCGGTGCCGAAGGCTTCCAGTTCTTCGCTACCATGAACCCTGGCGGTGACTTCGGCAAGAGGGAACTGTCGCCTGCCCTGCGCAACCGTTTCACTGAGATCTGGGTGCCTGCTTTCACTGATGAGGAGGATGTCCATGACATCGTCGTCTCCAAGCTGGATGCTAAGTACAAGAAGAACCTGAAGGGGGTCAAGACGCCGATTTCTCGTATCATTGTCGACTTTTCGTCCTGGTTCGGCAAGACTTTCAGGTCTTCATCTACAACGGCGCTCTCGGTCCGTGATATCTTGGCTTGGGTCCAGTTCATGAACATCTGCCACTTCCCCTCTGTCGAGCTTGCTCTCCTTCACGGTGCTGCCATGGTCTTCATTGATACCATTGGTGCCAACCCCTCTGCCTTGATCGCCGTTGATCCCAGGACGATGGACATGCAGAGACAGGAGTGCCTCGAGAAGCTCAGCGAACTTTGTGGTTCTGATCTTGCTCATCATTACTTCCAGGAGCCGCAGCTCAAGATGGACGAGCAAGCCCTTACCATTGGTGACTTCAGCATCGAGAGGCTGTCTAGCGCGGACCCTGACTCTGGCCGGGAGTTTGGTGTTCCTACCACCAAGATGAACGCCATGCGTGTCATCAGGGCCCTTCAAGGCACCAAGCCCATCCTTCTCGAAGGTAACCCCGGTGTGGGTAAGACTACGCTTGTCACCGCCTTGGCTCGTGCTTGCGGCAGATCCTTGACCAGAATCAACTTGTCTGACCAGACCGATCTGATGGACCTGTTTGGTACCGATGTTCCCGTCGAGGGTGCCGAGGCTGGTAACTTTTGCTGGAAGAACGCTCCCTTTCTGGAGGCCATGCAGAACGGTTCGTGGGTCTTGCTCGATGAGATGAACTTGGCTTCCCAGACCGTTCTCGAAGGTCTCAACGCCTGTCTTGATCATCGTGGTGAGGTCTACATCTCCGAACTTGACCAGGTCTTCAAGCGTCATCCCGACTTCAAGCTCTTTGCTGCCCAGAACCCTCACTCTCAGGGTGGTGGCCGTAAGGGTCTTCCCAGCTCGTTCGTCAACCGTTTCATCGTTGTGTACTCCGATGTCTTCACCAAGCAAGATTTGCTCTACATCACGGCCAAGAAGTTCGACAAGATTGGCGGCGAGACGCAGACAAAGCTCATCGAGTTCATGTCCAGACTTGATGATGCCGTCGTCACTGCCCGTCTGTTCGGTGCTCAGGGCTCGCCGTGGGAGTTCAACTTGCGTGATACTCTCCGGTGGGGTGACCTGCTCACATCTGACAATGCTCTCCTCAGCGGCAGGAAGCCGGATGATTTCCTCGATGTGATTATCCGCCAACGTTTCAGAACCGAGCGGGATCGCGTGGAGGTCGACAAGCTTTTCACTGAGATCTTCCAGCGTGTGCCTGAGTCCCACAGCCTCTACCACGACATCAACTCTCATGTCTCTCAAGTTGGCCTTGCTACCCTTCAGCGCAACCAGCTGTCGCAGCCGACGCCATTCCCGTCTATCGACCCCATTCACAGGCTCAAGGAGATTGAGAGCATTTTGATCGCCGTCGAGCAGGACCTTCCTTGTATCCTTGTTGGTCCTTCCGGCAGCGGCAAGTCCGCGCTGCTTAATCATGTGGCTGCTATGGCTGGCAGGTCTCTCGTTATCTTCCCGCTCAACGCTGATGTCGATACCATGGATCTCATCGGTGGCTTCGAGCAGGCTGATCCTCACAGAGAGGTCCAGGCCAACCTTGCTAAGATGAAGCAAGCCCTCCAAGACCAGATCCTCCAGGCTCTGCCTGAGCCGGTGCCGGTTGCTGCGGTTGACCTCATGGGTGCGCTCATGGCCCTCTCTGGAGAGCACCAGTATCCTGATGTTCTCCGTATGATTGAGAACCTTCTGCCCGAGGCCGGTGAACTCGCTCCTCTTCTTTCTGAGACTGCCGAGTTACTGCGCAAGCCTTTGACTCTGGAGAACCCTCGTTTCGAGTGGCTCGACGGTGTCATTGTCCGGGCTGTTGAGACTGGTGCTTGGTTGGTGCTCGATAACGCCAACCTGTGCAGTGCCTCTGTTCTTGATAGACTCAACTCTCTTCTCGAGCGTCCCAATGGCTCGCTGAGCATCAACGAGCACAGTGGTCCTGGTGGCGAGCCGCGCATCTTGACCCCCCATCCCGACTTCAGAATCTTCCTCACTGTTGATCCCCGCTATGGCGAGCTTTCGCGAGCCATGAGGAACCGTTCGGTTGAGATCTATCTCGAGGGTGCCCCTTGGGAGGCCAAGAAGGCTGATCATCAGACTATTGCTCCTGTTGATGGCAGTCTGCGGCGCTTCCACACTGCTACGAGAATCCTCAACGGCGCGGAGAATGCGGATGTCCTTGCGCCTCTGGCATTTGATGTCCTCTCTCTTGGTGATACCAGACTCCTCGAGGCCTTCATGCAAGCTTCAACCAACGGCTTGATCAAGTCTCCCGCTGCTAGCCAGCGTCTCGCCCAGCTTCTGTCCTATATCAGCGCTGAAGATGCCGGTGTGCTCAGACAAGCTGTCGCCTCTCTGTACGGCGCCGCCCCCAACAAGATGCTCATGCCTCTCCACCCTCTGCTCAACTCGCCTATGATCCCTCTCCTCGAGCAGGATCGCGAAGGTCTAGCTGCCTGGATCTCCGGCTGCTACGAGCTCTACCTCGACATCCAATCCGCCCAGTCCGCCATGGAAGCCCAGCTCAGCAAAGTCAACGTCAGCAAGCCATCCCAGCTCAACCGTCTCCAGCGCTCCTGGATCGCCGACAAGGTCGCCTCGCTCTCGCGCGACTCCACCGTCAACGCCGCCCGCTTCCTGGCCTCTCTGCTCAAGCTGTTCAAGACCTACATGAGCGAGACCATCAACGAGTCCAGAGCCTGGAAGGAGCGTCGCGCCATCTTGAGACGTCTGATGCTCTTCTGGAAGCGCACCTTCGAGGTGCTCATCGTGCCTAACTCCAAGTTCGAGGAGGCCCGTTTCCAGGCGCACTTGACGCAGGGCTCCAACCTCCTGAGGAAGGCCCTTTCCGTTTTGCAGGAGGCTGACGATCGCAAGATGCTCGCTACCATCTTGGAGTATCTCGAGCGCGACTTCGTCGTTGGCTTTAAGCTCTCTACCGGCCTCAGTATGGAGGCGCTGTGGAACCAGCTGCGTCCTGAGCCGGTCGCTGATCAGGAGTGTCTCAAGCAGGTCATCGAGATGGAGAGACTTGCTGATCGGTTCGATTCGCTGCGCTGGAAGGCTGATGCTAGCATCCCTACCCTCAGGAGCGTCCAGGAAGCTATGGCCAGGGCGTATACCGTTGTTCGCAGTGGACGGGGTGATGCCTCTGCGCTGGTTAAGGAGCTCGAGTCGGAGATTTCTACCCTCGAGGCGAGAATCGGTCAGCACCCCTGGACTCATGAGCCATTCTTTGCTTCCACCTTCGAGGCGCTCAGACAGGCTCTCGTTCTTCACCAAGTTGCCGAGGACGGCGAGGTCGTTCTGCCCGCTTTGTCCGACATCGACGTGCTTTCCAACCTCCCCACCGTCGCCCTGATGCGTCTCCGCGCTTCGAGGTCTTCGCCGCTGCAGTTGGTCGATTGCTTGCTTGCTCAAGATAGCGAGGTGCGTCCTTGGACCGGTACCCTGTCCAGGTCGCTCTTGCTCAAGTACGATGCCACTTCCTCGGCCAGCATGCATGAGTTGCACTCTTTGGAGACCGAGCTGCCTATCATGGGCAAGATCCTTGCCAGGTCTTCGGATGCTCTGGCTACGGATTCGCTGAAGAAGACGGAGCGGTTGCTGCTGAAGCTGATGGAGGAGATGATGGCTGCTCACGGCGATGCGTGCAAGGGCGTCGTTGCGCCTTTCTTCCAGGGTCTTCTGAATGAGATAGGTGATGTGCAGGCAGTTGAGCTCGCTTCTCTCCTTGAGCAGGGAACCAACTTCGCGGTTGATACCACCCAGTGGCCTCAGCACCTCGTCGTCATCTTCGAGAGGCACTTCTACAAGGCTTTGAGAGCCCTGGCCGCCGCTGAGAAGGGTCTCCAGCCTCGTTCTGCATATACCTCTGTCGCTTGGGTCCAATTCTCTTTGGCCTCTATCAAGCTCTTTGTTCCCGACAAGATCTTCGATCCTCACCATCGCGCTGAGATCGAGCAGGAGGAGCATCGCGAGATCTACGAAAGCCTGCAGCAGCAGATCGCCGCTCTCGAGGCCTTTGAGCTCGCCTTCACTGGCCAGCACGCTGGTCTCCGTTGCAAGCTCCTCATGGGGGAAGTTGCTGGTCTTGGCGAGCCGCCGGCTGTTCAGTCTATCTACCGTCCTGGCGACTCGGAGCTTCGTGGCCTGCAAGGAGAGTTCAACAACGTTCTGAATGCCCTGGTACAGAACGACGTGGCTGCTTCGCACTTGCGCTCCATTTCTACCGAGGCTGAGGATGCTTCCGAGGAGCTTTCTCTCGTTGAGAGAAATCTCGTTGCGTTGGTTGGACGCTTCATCGGTCGCTTCAATGCCTATCAGGACTTGACGATGCCGCTGGTCAGCTTCTTGCGCTGCTTGCAGCTTGGTCTTTCGCTCGGCCAGGGCGCCGTCCCCGCCAAGAGCTCTGAGGAAATCGATTTCAAGAGCATGGTCAAGGTCACGCCCTTCCTTAGCGGCACTGTCTGGGAGGCCGAGGCCAAGAGCTTGCCTCTCCGCTCGCTTGAGTTCCTTTCGTTTGTTCAGGCCATCATTGCTGTCGAAGGTATTGACAGCTTGCCAGAGAACCTCAGACACGCTGTCCACGAGTCTTTCTTTTCTTTCCATGAGGAGTGGAGCAAGAAGTTGGACGCCGATCGCAAGGCCGAAGAGCAAAAGAACAGCTTGTTCCGCTTCAAGGGCAGTCTTGAAGATGAAGAGGCGTTTGACCAGGAAGAGTTCGATCAGCTGTTCCCTGACTACGTAGACGACGAGGAGGAGCAGGATGCCGATGCGCCCAAGAAGAAGAAGCAGATTCCTCGTGGCAACCGCGACTTGTCCATCTTGCTGGCGGAGGCTCAGGAGAAGATCTTCCTCTCGCCTCAGGAGCCCCAGCAAAGCATTCGCATCTTGCTCACCCAAGTTGCTCGCAGGATTGCCCGTGCGGAGCGCAACGCCGCTGCCGGCGAACCCGAGATGGACGCTTTGCTTCTGCCCGCCACCATCCTCGCTTTCGAGGACCAGATCAAGGCCTTCAGCGCCAACGTTGACTCCAACAACTACAACTTCTACACCGACTCCATCCTCGTCGAGGTCCGCAAGGCCCTCACCCTCGTCACCGCCCTCAAGAAGCGCTTCCAGGAACTCCAGACCATCGACGAAATCGGCCACCATCAAACCCTGGCCGACGTCGTCATCGCTTGCGACAAGGTGCTCGACATGTCCATCGACGATCCCCTCGCCGCCATCATCTCCCCCATGGAGAAACTCTACGCGCACGTGTACGAATGGCACGAAGGCGGCTGGGCCACCAAGGCGCACAAGGCCACCGTCTTGTACGAGAAGCTGCGCGATACCATCTGCGACTGGCGCCGCCTCGAGCTGTCCAGCTGGTCGAGACTGCTCGACGCCGAAGCCAAGAAGTGCCACGACGACGCCAAGTCCTGGTGGTTCATCGCTTATGGCGCTGTCATCCTCCAGCCGTGCTCGTGGCTGCAGGAGGGCAAGGATCTGTATGTGTACGCCGTCGAGCTCTTGGGTGCTTTGGAAAGCTACTTCAACACTGCCAGCCTGGGGCAGTTCACTTCTCGCTTGAACCTTCTCAGACAGCTCAGGAACCAGTTGGAGCTGTTGATGGTCGATGAGCCTCAGTTGAGTGTCATCCGCGATGCTGTCCAGAACTTCATCACCTACCACGCCAGGTACGAGCGCAAGGTCAAGGAGGCTATCGCCGCCGGCAGGACTCCCTTGGACAGAAAGATGAAGGACGTCTTGCTGCTGTCGAAGTGGAGAGACAAGAACATTGAGGCGCTCAGGGCTAGTGCGCGCAAGTCTCATCAGAAGTTGTTCAAGCTGGTGAGGAAGTTCCGCGGTGTGCTTTCCCAGCCTGTGAGCGGCGTCACCGAGCAAGGTCTTCCCGAGGAAGAGCACAAGGGCCTCGTGGCAATCGTTGGCAAGGACGCTGTCCAGGCTGATCAGGAGGCTATTGCGCTTGTCTCGCAGCTCATTCCTTCTCTGGAGAGCCAGCAGCAGTGGACGAGAATCACCAACCTGCCCGGTGTCCTCAAGATGATGGGCAAGTTCGGCTCGCTGCCTGCTTCGGCTGTTGAGATTCCCGGCAACTTGGACGAGTACATCACTTCGTTGGTCACCGAGATGGCTGAGCTTCGCAAGGAGACTCCCCAGCACCTTACTGACGAAAATAAGGAGGCCGTGGCGCACTTGAAGACAAGGAAGACCAAGCTCTACACCGACACCCTCAAGACTCTTCGCGAGATGGGCTTCAGTCGCAACTTGGGCACAACCATCCTCGACCGTCAGAAGTCTGCTCATGCCGTGCTCGTCCACTCGGGTCTTGTTCCCCACCTGAGCGAGTCGCAGCTCAACGCCATCGAGTACTTCTACCACAAGATGCTTGACTTGGCGCCCAAGTTCCGCCAGGCTACCTTTGAACACAACGACGATCTCAACCGCGAGATTGTCCATCGCTCCATTGGCTTCCTCGAGGGTATTCTCTACGTCATGTTCAAGCAGCGCATGTATCTCTCGCGCACGGCTGAGGCGGAACGTGCTCTCTCCCAGGCCATCACCTTTGCCAAGGAGGTCTCTGGCCGCGGCGGCGAGGTGGCCATTCAGTCGCAGAAGAGCTTGACGAACCACGGCCGCGTTCTGCGCTGGCTTGTCCAGATTCTCAAGTTCGCCGTCTACATGGTTGACGTCCACGGCAAGCTCGGCGAGACCAGCAATGACCAGGTCCGCAGCAAGTTGCAGCAGTGGCTCGATACGTTCGCTACCCTGGCCACCAAGCAGGAGAGTCTGCCTCGTCTGCCTACCGGTTTCAGCTCCTCCGCTCTCGACCAGCTTTACGCCGACGCCGAGAAGGAGCTCGAGGGTCTTCGCGACAGCCTCAGCAGTCTCTTGCTCGAAAGACCCGACATGGCCTTCGTCATCCGCCAAGTCCAGCTCTGGACCAGCGCCCAAACCGTCGCCATCGCCAACGAGCTGCAAGAGACCACCATCGACGAGTTCGCCAAGTCGGCCCTCGACCTCTCCAGCCGCATCCTCGTCGCCCTGCAAAAGTTCCCCGAAGCCGTCAAGAACCTGCCCCAAAGCCAAGAAGACGCCGGCTGGTTCCTCGCGCACAGCGAAGGGCTCGAGAAGGCCATCAACACCCTCTCCATGCCGCGCATCACCTCCGAAGTCGACGGCATCCTCCGCCTGCTCAAGGCCTCCGACCTGTCCCACCCTTCCATCAGGGACGCCGAGACCGCGCTCCTGCGCGCCGTCCTGCCCATGCTCGAGCAGTACGCCGCCACGTGCCAGCAGAATCTGGCGCAGTATGCCGACCTGCACCGGTCCACCTGTCGCTTGGGTTACACCCTCAGCAACAGCTTCATCGTCATCGCCAAGCAAGGGTTCTGCTCTCCCCAAGAAGAGAGCAAGGAGAAGTCTGGTGAGTCCGGCGACGTGCAGAGCGGTACCGGTCTGGGCGACGGCGAAGGTGCCGAGGATATCAGCAAGGACATCAAGGATGACGAGGACCTGTCCGAGCTCGCGCAGGATCAGAATAACAAGAACCAGGGCGATATCGAGGATAACCCGGATGCGGTGGACATGGGCGAGGATGATCTGGAGGGAGACATGGGGAGCGTGAAGGCTGAGGAGGAAGATGATGAGAATAAGAATGATAAGGATGACAGTGATGATGAGGGCGATGATGAGATGGAGGAGGAAGCGGGTGATGTCGATGATCTCGATCCTACTGCTGTCGATGAGAAGATGTGGGATGGTAAGGATGAGGAGGATGCGGAGAAGGATCAGAAGGGTGAGAATAACTCGGGGAAGCAGGATGAGGATGAGCAGGCTGCTGTGGCGCCGGGGAAGGAGAAGAAGGAGCAGCAGCAGGAGAATGAGGATGCCGTGGGTGAGGAGAAGAAGGAGAAGAATGAGGGTGAGGAGGAGAATGAGGAGGAGGAGGAAGGTGAGCCGGGACAGGAGCAAGAGGGCGATGCCCAGCCGCAGGAGGAGCTGAATCATCAGGACCAGAACGTGCAGGAGCAGGATACCCTGGCGCTGCCGGATGATATGCAGATTGATATTAGCGATGGAGAGGAGGAGGAGGATAACTTGGATGATTTGGAGGATGGGGAGAAGCCGCAGGATGGAGAGATGCAGGATGAGGAGGCGACGAATGGTGTGGAGGAGGAGCAGCAGCTTGAGGAGCAGAAGGATGGGGAGAAGCCCGAGGAGGCTGATGCCGAAGAGACGGATGAGATGAACCCTATGGATGAGGATAACATGGATGTGGATATGGACAAGGAGGAGGAGCAGGATGAAGATGCCCCGAAAGACTTGGACAAGGAGGAGGAGGACAAGGAGAAGGAACAGCCCGGTCTGAACGATGACCAGGCTCAGGCGGATGACGACAACGCTGCTCCCAGCGATGTCAAGACTGGTGGCGGTCTTGCTCAAGATGACCAGAACGACATGCAGGACGACACCGCCGATAACAAGGCCGCTCAGCGTGAGCAGGGTGCTGTCAACAACCAGTCCTCTGACCAAGACAATGCCCCTGGTTCCAAGGGTGAGCAGTCGAGGACTGAGCAGCAGGAGGGCCCCAACGAGGATCAAGAGACCGAGGCCAGCAGCCAGCCGTTCAAGAAGCTCGGTGATGCTCTCGACAGATGGTACAGAAACCAGCGCGACATTCGCAACGCTCCCGACAACAAGGAGGAGCAGCAGAAGCCGGATGTCGACATGGCCAAGGTTGAATTCCAGCACTTGCAGGATGAAGACGCCGAGCCCGACACCCAGGCTATGGGCACCGCCAACGACGAGGAGGTCCGTCCCATGGACGACGCCATGGCCATCGACACCGAGATGGAAGACGCCAACAACCACGTCTTACCCGAAGATGAGCCAGCCGCCGAGGACAACAACAAGCAGGAGGACGTGGACATGGAAGATGCCGAGGCCCCTGACTCCGCCGACGCTCCCAAGGAGGACCGCAAAGACGGCCGTTCCGGCGTCGCCACGCACCAAGGTGCCTTTGAGGACTCCGACTCCGAAGATGAAGATGCCCGCAAGGCCAGCGCGAAGGAAGGCGACAACCTGGACGAGGAGATCAACGAAGAATCCTCCACCCAGCTCTCCGCCATCCACCTCGAAGACCAACCACCTCGTCCCCTGCGCGACTTCCACGAAGCCCTCTCCATGTGGACCACCTTCCAAACCAAGACCCAATCCCTCTCCATGTCTCTGTCGTCTCAACTCCGCCTGATCCTCACCCCCTCCCAATCAACAAAGCTCTCCGGCTCCTTCCGCACCGGCAAGCGCCTCAACATCAAAAAGATCATCCCCTACATCGCCTCCTCCTACAAGCGCGACAAGATCTGGATGCGCCGCGCCATCCCCACCAAGCGCTCCTACCAGATCTTGCTCTGTGTGGATGACTCCCAATCCATGGGCGACTCGCTAAACAACTCCGGTTCCGCCGGCCGCTTGGCTTTGGAATCGCTCGTCATGACCTCCCGCGCGCTTACAATGCTAGAAGTAGGCCAAGTCGGCGTCCTCGGTTTCGGCACCGACGTCTTCGTCGCGCACCGTCTCACCGACCCCTTTGCCTCGCACGACGCTGGCGCTAGGGTCCTCCAACAATTCACTTTCAAACAAGAGGGTACGGACATGGTCAACCTTTTGCGGAGAACAATCGATCACTTCCGCGACGCCCGCCTCACCAACGCCGGCTCCGCAGGAGCCGAAGACTTGTGGCAGTTGGCACTCATCCTCTCCGACGGCCTGGTCCAATCCAAAGACCACGCCCGCTTACGGCCCCTTTTGCGAGAAGCGATGGAGCAGCGAGTAATGGTCGTTTTTATCGTCATGGACGACGCCAGAGATGCTCAAGGAAATGCCAGAAAGGGAAGCCAATCAGTGTTGGATCTGAAGGAGGCCAGGTTTGGGGCTGATGGGGTGCCGGTGATTCATCGGTACTTGGACAGTTTCCCGTTTCCGTATTATTTGATTGTGCACCATTTGGATGATTTACCCGGGGCACTGGCGGGGTTGTTGAGGAGTTGGTTTAGTGAAGTTAGTGCTTCTTGAGCAGGGGGGAAGGAGATAATGAAAAAGAAAAGACGAAAGACCAAAAAAAAAAAAGGATGTACAAATTAGATAGACTGGCATTTTGTGCTGTGGGCGTTCATTTATAGATAGGTTGGGTTTGTTTGGTGTTTTTGATTGGCTTGTTTGTTCTGTTTCTCGCTTTTCATTCGTCAAAAGTAAAAAGGGGTTAGTTAGGTTAGGTAAACAAAAGTTGGACAAGATCATATATGTTTTAGTACCAAACCTCAACTGTGCCCAACTGTGCTCTGCTGTGAACGAAACTGGCGTGAAATGCGGAATAACCTGTTAGAAAGGTTTCAGGAATGTGTTGGGCACTTGAGAAGGGCTCGGACATGCAGGAAAGTGTCTTGAGGTTGAGGGTACGCGGCGATAACTTTGTAATGCGCCCAGAAGATGGCCGTAAGTTGTCCGAAAACCAGTTCTCTCACGCCGCCACACGATGATGATGTTGACAGATCTTCGCCTTTGCCTGGGGGAGATAACGGTTTTGGCAGGCAGGCGTGACTTCTGTCCCTATCCTCACTCCCCTACAGAGAATTTTGAGCGAGTATACCTCATGCTAACGGGTAGATTACTTTCATGATCAGGTAGGTAAGTAGTCCTTCAATGACAAAGGCAGTTAGTTCACGCTTCACCAAGGTCGCTGAGGTCATGATGTCAAGTAGTTAGAGGTGATCTTTCAATGACCAGGGCAGTCAGTGGCAGTGGCAGTTCACGCTTCACGAAAGTCATCGAAGATTGAGGTCATGTTTGTTCCTTGGCAAACGATAGTATTTTTTACTGTATCAAGTTTGCAATTCCTCCCAGTTCTTTGTATTCTTTCATCCTTCATCGCAATCATCTACGACTGCACAATCCTATGCATCGCATCGCATCGCCCATCGTGAACCGTCCACCCAACCGACACCGAGCCAACCATCCAGGTGACTCCCTGATAACTCCCGAAAACACAGCCAGATCCTCCCACACATTGTGATTAAGCTAACCCAAAAAAAATCCGATGAGATCTAAAGTAGATCGCTAACCCGCCCACCACCCGCCCGACAAAAGAAAACCAAAAACAAAAGAGATGAACAGATAAAAATCAGATCTTGCCGCCTTGCCGCCTTGTTCTATGCCCGTTTTTTACACCTCTGCTGGCTTGTTTGCTTAAGCGATAGTGTATAGTGTAGTGTGTAGTGTAGTATACCCCATTTTGAATGCCCGCCGAAAATGCTAGATAGATTGAGATTGCGATTGAGATGATTGAGTGATTGTTTGAGAAAATATTAAGGTGTAGTAAGTATGTGTATAGCGATCGTTCGAAGTGTTGTTCGTCTATCCGATAGTGTAGACATGTAGACAGACTCAGCCACGAATGGCATCAGCCATCCAACCCAACTCACTCATCAGATCCTCAAGACCCGAATTGGGAGTAGGGCTGTTAAGGAAGGAAGTGTGCGAGACAGGAATGTTGGTCTCGATTCTCGGGACCATGAGAGACTTGGACCCCTTTCCTTCCTGGGGAGAAGATTGAGGGAGGCTGTAAGTGGAGAGGGTGCTCCTGACCGAGCCGGCGGAAGCCTTGCGGGCTGTGCTGTAGTCAAGCATGGGAAGAGGGAGGAGGTCCTCCTCGGGGGTCTCGTCCTCGTCGTCGTCGGAGTGGTAGAAGGCGGGAGGCGAGTTGGCCGGGGATTGAGGTGAGCTGGTGTCGACGAGAGACAGCGTGGGTACCGAAAGGTCAAGGCAGGGTACCGTAGGAGGGCACCTGGTAGGGGCCAGAGTAGGTGTACGAGCCTCGTCGCTTTCGACAGGAGGCGAAGGAGTAAGTGATCGTTGGGATGGCGGAGGGGAGAGGCCGGTGAACTGCATGTATTCCGACACAGCAGATGTGGCAAACATGTCGTCGTCTTCGTTCTCCTCGGCGATGTCATCGGGGATGGTGATGGCCGGACGTTCTACTGTCTGGTACTCCTCTTCAGGTAGGACATCATCAGACAGGAACCGGCGAAGCGACTCAGGCGACATGTCCCTGGACTTGCTTGACCCAGATGACCTGATACTCCGGGTATCATCGGTGGGTGTTGGCGCCCTGATCTCCGGCAGGGAGGAAGAGCTTTGCTTGCGACCGAACAGCCTGCGTGGCGAGAACCAGCTGGAGCCCGGTGAGTTGGACCTGGCAGAGCGCTTGAGTTCGGGTAGAGGGGCGGTAGCGGCACGGGAAGCAGCGTCCATCAATGAGACGACTGCCGGTTGCGGCGTGTTGTACCTGTCGGCTGGGTTCATGGTCATGTAGTTTTCGTCGCGAAGGGAGTTGGTGGATGCACTGCGGTTCCTGAGGGTATGCTCAACAGGAACGTCGAGAGTGTTGACAGTCTGGCCGGGGAGATATGGGCAGTTATTTGTTGAGGGAAGAGTAGGATCATGTGTCTCAGCCGCGCCATCTAGCTCGTACTGGAGGTCTCGGTTAGTGACATGGGGCCGACGGACGTATCTCTCTGAAAAAGACTCACATAAAAGTAATATGTCTGGCCCATCTTCAAGCCACCGTTCCGTTTTGTGGTCCGGCCAGAGTCACCATCGCAGATGATGTCCTTGAAGGTGTAACATCCCTTCCACTGGCCTCTGTCTCGTCTGATGTCACGCTCCATTGTGTAAGGCTTGCCGAAGTTGTCCCAAGAACCAACCAGGTGAACAGCCTTGACCGAGGGATGAGTCCGTCTATATATCATGTTAGTGTCTTGGGTGACTGGGTGTAAATGTTGGCGCAGATCATAAGGCTGGGGCATGGAGAGAGGAGTAAGAGTGGATGAGAGCAAGGATACTCGGCCACCAAAGTCTCCGAGGCTAAGGTATGTAGGCTGCAATATTCCCAATGCCACGCCAAGGGTTGCGAAGGGTCATTACGGGAATTGGCCAATAATGTCGGTTTCCCTTGAGCTGGGTCAGGTCAGGAACGAGGCCACGAGCGCAAAGCACCGTCAGATGGTAAAATTGAGCTCGGGCGATCTGCTGCGTAGAGGCTGACTTGCGAGAGATTCCCAGCTCGCCCAGGCTCGCTCGCTTGGACCCCGGCCTGCGTGGTGATCGATGGGATTTTGATCGATGGACGCCGAAATCCTCAGCTCTCATCGGATCGGCCATGGAAATCCGATTTTTATCCACACTTGCTGACACCATCTCCAAAACCAAAAAGAAAAACTGGGAAGTGGAACATCTCCAGACGTACAGTATGAGTCGGGTCTTTTACCGAAAAGCGAGAGAGGGTGTAGCCGAATTAGGTGAAAGCGAACGATGGGGGAACGAATGAATGACCGCACAGCAGTCTCGCAAGCGAAGTGAAGGAAAGGATAGAAAAAAGAAAGATTATAACACAAGTTCAAAGAACTCACAACATAAAGGTAAAGAGGGTTGTTGTTGGGTCCATGCCGGATTTTCTAGAGTTGACTCGCCACGCTTTAAGCGGACGGGTCGAGACGAAGGGGCAGCTGGCAATATAAGTGAAGTTTCGCTATGAATATCGGGCGGCTGCGTTTCGTTGGAAGCTTCTGAAGCAGATAGAAGGTAGTATTGCTCAATGTTGTTGCTGTCGCTATTGATGAAGGGTGGAAGCGATGGGCCAATCAGAATGCCGAGACTGATGCGGAAGCGCCGCACTGCTTCAGAGTCGAAGCTGGGGAAGCAAATCTAAGTGGACGGCGCTTAAAGGTGTATAGATGCGACAACGAAGATTTGTTTTTCTGAAACTCGACGCACGTGTTTCGAAGTCGACCAAGAGCCAGAGATTCGACGAGACAAGCGAGGAGATCAGGGACCGGAGCCGCCGTGGCGAAGACAGAGGGGATTGCGAGGTTATTGCTGTGGGTGACCGGGGGAGGTTTTTGTTGGCAATGTTGGTGTCGTGCTAGTTGTAAAAAGAGGCTGAATGCCAACACACACACTTGTTGACACAACAGCACTATGGATCCCGGTAGTACCCCAGGATATGTTGTAAAAAGTCGTCAATACTATCCACAATGTCGGCGACAAAATCCATGTCAAGAGAAATCGGGGTTCCCAGATCGAAGGGAAAGAAAAGAAGGCAGGGCCCTTGCCCTATTTCAAGCCGCCCCGGTCTCGTCAAATACTGGGACTCCTCGCTTCTCCGCGCTTCTCGTTCGTCAGCTCGCGAGGAGAACAGTGCAGGTTTTCCTAGATAGGCTTGGGGTGTACAGCTGGGCTGGGGACCGAGAGCGAGGTCGAGGAGCTGGGGGGTGAAGATCGAAGATGCTTTGGCCGCCGGTTCCAGGAGGACGCTTGCAGACAGCACGGCTTCCCGGCTTATCGATGCAGGACACTGCAGGAGGACCTCTGAGGCAGAACTGGCAGGGGTCTTTCTGGAAGCCAAGACTACCTATCGAAATGGGGACAATGGGGTAGCCAAGGATGGTTAGGGTATGATCTTTTTCAGGATGGGGAAGGCCCATTCCAGTGTTTTCTGTACTTTCTGGTGGGTTCTCGAGGGTGGGACTGCCCAGTTGTACCGCATACGAGGTCCACTCTGTAAACTATCACAAATCTGGTTAGCTGTCACTTTCC
>RANY01000642.1:0-21899 GCA_009805235.1 Neurospora pannonica FGSC 7221 | reverse complement strand
GGTGCCGCGTTGCGTGGGCAGGGAGGTGGAGGAGGCGCCGGAGTAGGAAAAGATGGCGGCTGGGTACGGGTTGTCGGATTGGCCGCAGGGTAGGGCGGAGAAGGTCACGTTGAACCAGTAGTTGGCGGTCGGCTGGTTGGCGTTGATGATGACGTCGTAGCGCTGGCCAATGCCGAGGAAGAGGTGATCGCGCGTGATGGGCTTGATGGGGACCATGTCGGTTGCAACGACTTGGAAGGTGTGTCCGACTAGGCTGACGGTGAAGGCGGTTTGCAGGGAGGTGTTGATGAGCCGGAGAAGGTGTTTCTTGCCCTTGGTGAGGGTCTTGCGAGTGTAGGTGCCGCTGGAGCCGTCTGGGTTGATGTTGCGGCCGTTGAAAAGGACGTTGTCGCTGGCGGGAGGGGAGCCGGGGAAGTTGGGGATGAAGGGGTTGCTGGGGTTGTTGACTCGATGGGCGATTTCAAAGACCGAACCGTAGTACCAGTCTGAGAGAACTAGTGGTCCAAGATCGGTGTCGTAGTCGGCGGATGCGGGACCCTTGATGACGATGGGTCCGAGAACACCGTTTCCGTACTGCAGCGGGAAGTGAGAGTGGTACCTGGTCTGTTAGCGGAGGTTGATATGCATTTGGAGAGGAGGCATACCATGCTGTGCCGTATTGGTTGGCGAGGAATGTGTAGGTCTTTCTACTTCCAGGAGGGATGGGGCATTCGGTGACCCCATTGACTCCGTCTTGGGTGTTGGCGTTGAGCATGCGGAGGCCGTGGTAGTGGATCGAGGTGCTGGCTGTGTTAGATCGTCGTCTGCTGAGGGATATGGAGGAGCCCTACCCGTTGGATCTCATATTGTTGATGACGGTAATCTGGAGTCGGTCGCCCCAGTCTGGACAATGTCAGTACTTCTGATGCTCTAGGGTGGAAAGGTTGAACTTACTTGCGCTAATGGTTGGACCTTTGAGGAGTAGATTGTAAGCAAGATTATCATACGGTGTCTAACATCTTTCACATACCTGGAAACTGGCCTGGACGATGTTAGCCTCGCCCTTTTCTTCGGTATTCCGCCGTGAGACTCACCATTGACAAGCATTGCACTGTATTTCAACCGCCCGTCACCTCCTCTCCAAGTGCTTTGTTCGGTCAATGTCAAGGTGTACTAAGCTTGTCAGCCATGTCAACTTTGTCGCCAGAGATTGAACTCGGGCTTACTTGTCTGGTGACACCTGTCTCGGGCACATGCGCTTCATAGTCAGTGTTGATGTCGAAGGAGCTTGTCCAGCACTGTCTGTTGGATGCGGTATTGCATGATTGCCGGGCTTCCAGAACGTGTGGTTGGGACTCTGCCAAGGGACTACCGCGGGCAAAACCGCTCAGGAGCAGACTCCATACGAGTCCGCTAAGAGGGTTGAACATGGCGCTGAAGAGATGCCCAGTTGGCAAAGTAAGGTGTTGAACAAGGAGCTAGGATAGGGGAGTTGAGTTACCGAGCTTGACCAGCAATTCCAACTTCCCTCTTGAAGGGGGGTTAGTGTCATATATCAAGCTGTTGAACTGGCTTTAAGATGGCAAAGTGACTTCACGATACAACTCACGGCTCGGTGCATTCATGGTGTCACAACAAAACCATGTGGCGGTCAGTGACACTGGCCACTTTCACGGCATGGACTCAGTAGATAACTAGGTATAATGTTTTCTTGTTGGCGTTGAGCCGTTGACTGTTCTATCTGCTCTGGGACATCATCACTTTGTAGGCCCAAGCTATGTCCAATCCATGAAGCAGGTCGACACCAGTTCGACTACAGATGGTCAGGTACGCTCAATACGAAAGCCGATCCATCATCAGCTTGCCAAGAAGACCGCCAGACTCCCACTAGGACTGCTCGTGAACCGCTTCTCGACGATAAAATTGCACGAAAATGTCCAGAAAGTTGAGGCACGCGTGATTGGTCAATGATATGTCTGGATAACAATCTTGTGGAACTTGAACTCGCGACAACAGTGGGCACGATACAGGACTTGGTGGTAAACACCAACGGTCCATCGTACAACCGAAGAATACCTAGCGTTGCGTAGCCATCAGTGCATCTTGGCCAGGTGTTGTTCAACTGAACTGGCAAACCATGCCACTAGCCGCTTCAACTCCCGACGAGTCCCGAGTTTGGGAGCTTGGTTCCTGCAGCTCGGGCTTGGGCCAACGCTTGTATGGCGAGCCGCATGAGGCATTGCGGCAGTGACTGGACGGTTGGGAAAGCCAAGGCATGCAAACCTCCTGAGTGATATTGGACCGGCGAGCCTCCTCATACTCTGCGGTCAGACAAGGCAGGATGAGGAAGAGTTTCTCCTCTGCTCAGCGGGTGCTGTAAAAGAAAAATGGCTTGAAAGCGAACAGGTTGGTGTGAGGGGTTGTGAACTTGGGTCTTGGTAGGCCGGGTTGGTGTCGAAGCTCCCTATCAAGGGCCTGTGATAGTTGACTGGGAGGACAGCAATACGAGACGTGGAGGGTTGCTTGAACAGGTCACCTACCACTACATGTTTGGTCGCAAACAGAACGAGGAAAGCTTTGGCCACGATACGACATGACATGTGCCACAACCTTTATGTCTGGCGATCCTAATTTCCCTGTCTACTTGGTTGTGTCCTGCCCTTTGTTGATACTGTGGAAGTCCGAGGGTCGCAAAAGAGGCTGCAGAACCAAGCATGTCGGGACATATCGTGGAGTTACGAGACGTGTCTTATGGCTGATGGAGGCTGCTGTCTGAAACGTCGGGGTCCGGGGTCCGTCGATCTGGTTACACGCTCCCTCTTCCCATGTCGCCGGTTTCCTCTTCAGGGGATGCCTTTATGTGGATTGCGGCGAAAGGGTCTTGAAGCAAAGCATGTCTCGAACACTCGGGGGATTCGGGCTTGACTTGCTAGCACAACAAAGGGTCTGAGACTAGTCTGTTGTGCGACAGAAGCGGGACATTTCGCCTGGAATGTCTTGCATAGTACCATGTTTCCACGCTCTCACAAAGCCATGGTGGAATTAAGCTTGTCTTACACCGGAGGCACGTGCCCGTCCTTCCTTGCCGGGCATCGGGAATGGATTTTTGTTGCTGCCCTCTTCTTCCTCTTTCCCGCGCCCATTGTTCGCCAGGTAGAAAACCATGGTGGAGCCTTCGAAGCGGCCTCGTATTTGTCCCTACCTATCTCTCGGTCCTCATGGTATGCTTTATTTCCCGTTGGGTTCCGGTCATTGCATACTGTGGGCGAGAGGCTCCTTAGGAAGGTTTCTATACGTGTCGTCTCGTAGATTCTCGTTCGCCTTGGGTTCTGTCGCGCAGAGGGCAGTTCTCTCGGTCTCGCGAATCGGTGACATTGCTCGGGCACCGTGGACAATGGGGGATAACTAGAGATGGCAGTTCATGTCTGGTCAGCACGGGGGACTGCAAGTACTTCCAGTACGTAAGATACCGTCACCCGCAAGCGACCGAGGCGCGATCCGCATTGACGACAGAAAGCGCGTGCTGATAATAGATGGTGTTTGACGGCGGTTTTCCTGATCGGGTGAATCAAGAGAAGCTGCCGATGGCTGGTGTTTGGGAAGTAGAAGATTCGCTGGTCGAGAAAGCAGAAGGAGTGGGAACAGTACGTGGTGCGGTCACAGGTGTCGTCACCTGACAAGCCACGGGAGACGGGAAGCGTGCATGGCAAACGGTCCGTTACCCTTCCGTATCCTTGTCGCCAACTAATGCGCAACTGTTTGTTCGTCGGCGACAACTTCAACCCGCAAAGAAGACATTGCCTTTCGTCTGTGCCTGTGTCAACAAGCTCGAGCCCTTCTTCTGTAAGTCCTTCGACGTATGACCTGCTACCAGCTACCAACCAGACACAGTTGTTGACTCGTTCATTAGTATCAACATGGACCTCAATACCCAATCTCGCAGTGTAGAGGACCACAATGTTTCCGTTGTTGACAGTCTTCGGGGTCAAGTTCCCCAGTCAGGATGCCCAGCCAGCTTCACCAAAGTGGCTGACTTTGAAGGATCACATGGTGAGGGACCGTCATCACCAGCCATCACCACAAATACGGGACGCTCCGAGCTATCTCGCGAAGCTTACCCTACCATCGAAGCCACAACTGTCATGCCGATATGGCACTTATCCCACGTGGCTTGCCAAACGACCTCAGCAGGCTCAGCCGCTCCCGGGTTCGGAGCTGTCAAGCGAATATTGGCTAGCAACAGCTAGTCTTATAGCTCGCTATGCCCTAAACACGACTGTTGGATTATCGTGTCTGCAAGCCATCTTCCTGCTTTCACATCGTGTTTGAGCCTCGACACCGAAATAGGACCATGGGACGGCTCAATGTCCATCCGCTGACGGCGCCGTATTGCTTCCAGGAAGAAGGGCAAGGATGAGGTTTGAAGCGTCAAGAAGGATATAAAGATGCCGGAAGATGCTCTAAGGTAGGTACTAGTGGAAAAATCCGAGTATCACTGACATCGCCAGCTCTCCTGTCAAGACACTGGCGAGAAAGAGACCATGGACGCTCTGCTGCAACTCTCCTTGTTCCTGGCCCAGGGACTCCTCGTTCTTGGGACCACCACAACAGGAGGTCCTCCCAAGTGCAATGCCGACAAGTAAGTGAATCTTCCTTCGAAAAGCTCATCTGGCTAACATACCTCTACCTACCCAGCTGCTACCGCGCCCTCTTCCCCTGCCCATCCCCCTCCGCCGTCTCCGTAGCCTCGGCCTTTTGCGCAACCATAACCGCCTCCGGCACCACCGCGACCAACTATCCCACCCGAGCCACCAATGCCTGCGGTCTGACTCCCGACCGCTACATCTCCGCTTGCAAGTGTGGCCCGACCTGCTCTTACACCACCACTACCGCTACCGCAACCGCCTGTCCCTCCGCTACCCCTTCCAACGGCGGCCTCATCTACGGAGACTTCGAATGCCCCTCCCCTTCTCCCCCCTGGACCGTCCAAATCCTCGATCCCTCCTTTTCCCTCTCCACCACCATAAGCAGCAGCTTCACCGGTAACCGCTCCCTCCGTGCCTCTCTCACCGGCCCATCCACTTGCTCGGGCGTATGCACCAACGCGCGCATCATCTCCCCTCCGCTACCCATCACCCCAAACACCGATTACAAACTCACCCTCGCGACTTTCTTCCCCAACAACACCAACGGCGGTACTGGTTCCACCGGGTTCATCGGCGCCCAGATCAACGGGCGCGCAGGCCTAACCATCGACGCAAATGACAACCTCCCCCGCGAACGGTGGCGCTTCACGCAGTCCCCCTGGCGTTCTCTTGCGTCTGAAACCACAGCCGAAATAAGGATCGAGTGGATCGGCCCCCCTTCCCTCCTCGACACCGTCACCTTTGCCCCCGTTTCCGCCTATTCAGGCCCGACCCCTCCACCTCTCGGTATCCTTCCCGGCGGCGAATTCGAGAACGGTCTCGGCGCCTGGACACAACAAGTTCCCGACCCCGGTGCGACCGCCGGCGTCGTCACCTTGCCCATTCCCGGCCAAGTCAACCCCGACTACCGCTTCGGGTCGCACGCCTGGCGCGTTGTGTCYCCACAGAAKCCGAACCCTGCGAACCAGGAGAGTCTCGTTTCTGCCCGCCTCATTTCCCCGACGGTGTCGGTCATCCCGGGGAGGAAGTACTTGATCAGCTTCTCTACGTACTTTGATGCGTTCGGGATTGGCTTTGTGGGGCTTATGGTGAATAACTTGGCGATTTATACGAGGGATCCGGGGGATTCGGGGCAGGGAGGAATCGGATGGTGGGGACCGAATACGGTTTACTGGACGGCGCCGGAGAATGTGTCGAGTGTGCAGCTCAAGTTTGAGGGGGTTATGGCGGAGGCGGGGACGATGGGGGTTGATGCGGTGGTTATGGCGGAGGTTAACCCTAGCGTGACCGCGTTCTAGATGAGGGAGTAGCTGCTAGTAGTGGTGGTGGTGGTGATGGTGGTGGTGATGTTTGGAGGACCTTCTCCTTTGGTCAGCCCTGAAGAGTTCGGGGTGCGGGTGGTCTCGATGACAAAAGTACCGCGCAGCACAAACGTCGATTGCTGGGCCAAGACCAACCCTCATTGTCATCAGTACGGGCCGTTGTTGAAGTTTAAATGCAGTGCTTACTTGGCTTATTTGACAATGCTACGAACAAAAGTTGTGCCTGTCCCTTCGTCCGGACTTCCAGTTGTGGTTCTTGGATAGAAGGATCACGAAAACCCGTATACGCCAAGCAGCAATCGCGAAGTATAAGAAACGATATCCCTTTCTACAAGATCTCAGTTCCCATGCCGTTCACCACTCTTTGATCCGCACCATCCCAGCTCCATCCCACGGCCAACACCAACAAAACCGGACCGAAGACACTCCCACCACCCAAACCAATAACCCCCAAAATGAAACCAACAACCCTCCTCCCCCTCCTCACCACTCTCGCCTCCGCCAACAAAGAAGGCAAAACCATCTCCCCCCTCCTCGACGCCCTCTCAACCAGCTACTCCCAACTCACCACCTCCCTCGCCCTCTACACCAACCCCCCCCCTCCTCCAGTATCACCTGCGCCAGCGTCGACTCTTCGCCCATCATGTCCCTCTCTCATTCAATCTTGTTTTCCATTTAAGGGAGCATCCCCACCATCAACGCCTCCGAAACCTCAACGGGAAGGGTGATGGGGGCATGGGGGGGAAGGTGGTAGGGAGGGAAGGGGGTAGGTGTGATGGGGAAAGTATGACGGGGACTGGAAGGTTTGGAATGGAAAGCGGAGGACGGATTGGAAAGGGCCTCGTTGGAGACGGGATTGAACAGCGGTTGGGGTCGGGGTTCCGTATCGGGATGCTGCTTGGGTTTACGATGGGAAAGAGCGATGAGGGCGATGTACATGAGGAAGGACCAAAGGCGGGCAGTTGCAATGCTGTTTGTTCGAGCCACAGTGGCCCGCGATCTACTTTTGTCTCCGTTCGAATTTCCCAGCAAATGCATTTTGGCTCATGTTTATACATTGGCTTTGCGTTCATATTCATTGCTGCCGACATACTTCTTTCTACTTTGCTGAACCCATCATACCATCAACCACGCAAAGGGCATACCTTGGCAAGGAGTCCCGGGTCCCAGTCAAACCCCATTCTTCCAATTATTCTTCAGCATCACTCCAGAAGTGACGCTAGATCAGGATACAGAGCATCAATTTCACCACAAAACACCATATCAACTTTCCGACTCCTCGTCCCAAGAACATTTCTTCCAACAACCGCCCTCCTTGGCCTCGAGTCAAGCCCGCCAATGCCGTCATGGGAGCTCCCCCGGCGCCACCAGCTCCCCCGGCTCGTCCAGTACTTCCGGTACCATCAAGGGTACCACAGATTCTTCCAATGCTGTTGATACCACCACCACCTCCTCCATGGTCCCAACCGCTCGACGATTCGGCGCCTCGGAAGCTTGCCCCAGTTGACTGGGATTGGGTCCTTCAACAACAGAAGGATGGATTGCTTTCTTGTCCGCCCTCATATGAGTCCACTCGTCAGCCCCTAGACTATGACCATCAACCCATTTATGGGTTCCGATCCCCGCCCCCATATCAGCCCGACAACCAACCTCGGTACCGTGACGACCAACCTGGCCGTGAGCTCCCATACCCGCCGCCCCCTTACAAAAAGCCGTCATACGGGCCCTCCAATACTTACAGCTACCAACCCTCTGAGAAACTCGCTCACCAGCCTACATACTACAACCACCCTGTTTACCGTGACCACCAACAGCCCGTTCATGAGCCCCCACATCCGCCTGCTGACAGAAGGAAGACCTCATATTCGTCCTATTCCTCCCATGCTTACAGCGGCCAGCAAGCTGACCAACCACCTGAGGAGCAACAAGGTCGCCGCCGGAATTCCCGTAGCGAGCCTCTCTTCATATTCCATGGAGGCCGCACGCGTGGGGAAAGAACATCGGAACTACAACATAAGGAGGGGCATTTGTCCTCCCATCCTTACACGCATCAGCAAGCTGACCAGCAGCCTGCTGAGCAACGGATGTACAATGGCCTGATTCCTGTTGAGATGGTCGATGACAGCGGGAAGCATGCAAGATTATACCGCCGAGAGTGGGCAAAGCTACATCGGGAAAGGCTGGCTCGGCAATCGCAGAAAGAGGAGGAGGCGAAAACTCAGACTCTGAGGAGCAGCCCGCTGAGCAGCAGTGAGCAGCGACAAAGCCGAGAGGGATATGGAATCGAGGTGGTACGAGAGGTAAATGAGCAAATTATCCATCAACAGACACAACAGAGCCAACAGAAGCAACCCGCTGAGAAGCAACCCGCTGAGAAGCAACCCGCTGAGAAGCAACCCGCTGAGAAGCAACCCGCTGAGAAGCAACCCGCTGAGAAGCAACCCGCTGAGAAGCCCGCTGAGGACCAACCCACTGACCAACCCCCTAAGAAGCAACCAGTTCGCCGCCGGGATGCTCATAGCGAGCCTCTCCCCATGTCCCACAGAGGAGGCCGCACGCATAGGGAAACAACATCGGAAGTAGGATGTGACTCGTCCAATGAGACTAATACGGAACTTATGAAAGGGGTGGGCAACCACAAATGCAGCGACGATTGCGAAATTCACAAAATATGCAAAGGAAAACAGTGCGGATGCCATCGCCCGCGCCCCCCGCGAGCAAAGGCCTGTTACGCATGCCAGCTTGCCAAAGTGGCATGTAGACCTGCAATAGACGGAAGTGCGGTGTGTGAGCGTTGCCTGAGAAAGCCAGTCCTCCATCGCTGCAACAGAGGTGGTCAGGATGCCAACGGAGGCCGAAGAGAGCAACGATCGTCTGAGCAGCTACAACGTCAAGAGGGATGTGGAAGCGATGTGGTACCAGAGATTGATGAGCAATTAGTTCATGAACAGACGGAACAAACGCAACAGACACAACAGACCCAACAGGCTAAACAGGCTGAACAGGCTGAACGTGATAAGCAAGAAAGGGAATATAAACGTTATGAAGCGCGACTTCTTGAAATCCGCCGCTCTCTTGAACTCCGCTATGGGAAGCGTTAGCGTTGGCATGATGTTGATTCAGTCAAGTTTTCAGTATGGAACTGCCGGATATGGACATGGACATGGAGTGCAACAGCGCACACCCGCTAGTAACCTCAAGTCCAAGAGCATGGATCCTAAAGTGCGATTCCATCGCTGCTCGTTCCAGGACTGGACTTGTTGTGCGAGAAGTCTCGGAGGAAGATGATTCATGATCATGATGATTGGTGGCGATGAGGATGAGGGCTACCTCTATGATGCGAGTGATGAGGCGGATGATTGTGGACGTTGTCGCCGTTGCCGTTGCCGGTGCCGTTAGAGGTCTCTTGGTTTGTGATGTGAAGACTGAAGACTGATGGACTGAATAGGGGAGACGTTCGTCTCATCTCGAAAACTCGAAGCTAAAAACGGGTCGGACCGTTCCGCTATCCACCATTCCACCGATCCGTTGTGGGACGGTGGAACAACGGGGCGGATAGTGGGGGATAGCCGGGTGCGTGGGGGTATCCCCTTGGACCTCATCTTCTTTTTTCTTTCTTTTTTTTGCTCTGAGACAGATGGATTCCTCTCCCTGCTTCCCTCTGTATTCTCCAGCGATCATTCTTTTTTCTTCTTCGTTACACCGGTAGAAGGCATCACATGCATGGATACCACTAGGGGGGAGACTTGGAAAAGAAAAAAGGGCTGGAGCAAACCAACGGAATGGAAACCTGAAGCCAAAGCGCAGAGAGCTCGCTGTACTGCACTATGGTTGACGACACTGGGGTTATTTTTCCTTTCTTTCTGGTTTTGTCTCACAAGGTTCTTGCATTCCTCTGGTGTTCGGGATTTCTTTTCTGCTCTTTCATCTGGCTTGTTCTCGTTTGTTAGACGCCGCTAGGGATCAGGGGAAAACTTGGCGGGAAAACCAAAAACGGAGTTGGAAAGAAAGGGGTCAGAACACTTTGGAAACAGAAAATGACCAAGAGCGACAAGCGGAAGATGTCTAGCGAGAATGAATGGGTCAGAGTCACAAAAAGGAGCCAGGAGTATAGAAGCAACGTGCACAGAAGATAGGTACCTTACGGTTGTTTACTTCGTCTTCAACTGAGTAACGTGACGCATATCAACCTACTCCTACCAACAAACAACTTATCACCCTCCAACATGAACCTCAACGCAACAAAAGACCACACACCCTCCCTAGATATCTTACCATCGCAACAGAACTTCTAAATATCCACCGTAAAACCCCCCATCAACCCCCACGCCCCCTCCACCTTCCTCTCCCCCTTCACCCCATCATCCAAAACCACCACCCTCACCACCACCACCCCTGCCGTGTCATACCCAAACGTTCCCCTCGCCTCCAGCCTCTCCCCATCCCAGCTAAACTCAATCTCACTCTCCCTCCCACTCGAATCCAGACTCTCGCCATCATCCAGGTACAGTCTCCCCTTCGCTTTGCCGTTCTGATCAAGAGCGATGATGATCTCGAAGTTTCGGGTTCGGACTTCAGCGGTGGTCATTGCCTGTCCGGAGCTGGAGGAAGAGTCGGAAAGGCGGAGGGGTAAGATGCTTCCGCCGCGGATGTAAACGGGGATTTGATCCCAGTCTACTCCAGACACAGTAATGGTTTGGCCTCCTCCTGTGGTTTGATCTATGCGGGCATGCGTGAAGAAGTCGTACCATACCCCCTGGGGGATGTAGAAAGAGACGGATTGGACGTCATCTTCTACCACCGGGCTCACCAATAGCGCATCTCCGAGGAGGAACTGGGTGTCGATGCCGAATGTGGCTGCGTCTTCGGGGAAGAGGAACCAGAGCGGTTTAACCAGCGCTTCACCCGTTTTGCTGGCGAAGTAGAGGCCTGTGTATATGTGATCCAGCAGTCGGTATCTGGTACCAATCGCTTTGCGCGCGGCAGCGGCTACAGATGGCCACCGGTAGAATTCCTGGTCGGGAGCAGAGATGTCGGCGTGGTTACGGTAGAAGGGGTGCCAAGCCCCCAAGACTGCCCATCGAGCACACATCTTTTCCTGTGCTTGGCCGTTGAAGCCACACACATCGCTTCCGACCATCGGGTAGTTGTGCACGGCGCTGAAGCTGAGCAATTGGCGGATTGAAGCGCGGTAGTCGGCCCAGGAGGAGAAGTTGTCGCCGAACCAGTGGGCTGCGAAGCGGGATGACCCTGAAAATGTGGAGCGGGTGAGGAGGAAGGGACGCTTAATGGGCGAGCGGGAGAGCAGGGCGGAGCGAGAGACGGAGGACATGGTGAGGGCGTAGAGGTTGTGGGTGTCGTATTGGGTCGAGCCGTCATAGTTGGTGATGTTGGTGAAGAGGGTACGCGAGGAGAGGGTGGGGTAGTGGTTAGCTATTTGGTACTGGGGGTTGAAGAGGTCGCGGTTGGGGAGGCCGAGGTGTTGTCCATCGCCTGGGGCACGGGGGGAGATGACGGTTCGGGACTGAGGGAGAGAGCGAGTCTCCTGAGCTGAAGAGAGACAGGTGGTGTCCGCGCACATGTTGCTCGCCTCATTCATGTCAATCCACAGTCCATCCACATCAATCCCGTTATTCGGATCATAAAACGTCAAGATCTCCGTCGTCCACCACTCCTTTGTCTGCGGCGCAATCCAATCCGGCCAGACCACTTCCCCGGGCCATTGCAGACCACGATACCAAGACCCATCAGCCGCCTTCAGAAAGACGTCCTTCTCGGCTCCCCTCTTAAACGGGCCATAGTCGCTCTTGTACCTGATCCCCGGATCCAGAATCTGCACATACCGCATATCTTTCCCGTGTAGCTCCTCCACGAACGCCTTCAGCTGGTCCTTAGGATACCGTACCGGATCCGTACTAAAATCCAGCTTGTTGTCCATGTAATCGATATCATCCCAGAGCGCCTCCAACGGGATGCCAGCGTCGCTATAGTTCTTGACAACCTGCTTGACATGGCCAAGATCCGGCCAGCCGTATTTACACTGGTGAAACCCCAGCGACCAATACGGCATCATTGCCGGGAGACCGACGACTTCAGCATACTGCTTGCTCACTTCTTCTGGCCCCGGCCCGGCCAAGAAATAAAAGTCAAGCACTCCCCCGATGGTGTTGTATTCGAGGTATTGCTCCCCTGCATCACTCCTCCCAATCACAATATCCATCCCCGCCGCACTTCTCAAGAAAACGCCATGCGTCCCCCCCGTACCAGTACCACCGCGGTGCTCAAAGTAAACAGGATGACTCCCATACAAGTTCTGGTTCTGCGGTATATACGGCGCCTCGGAGTTCCACAACGTTCTTTTGTACCCGCTTGTCGGCAACCGGAAAGAATCCGAGTGTTCACCCAGCCCGTACAGATTCGGGTTTGGAGGCAAGCGCGTGCGCAACCGGAGGTATTGCGTCTCGAAGATCAAGGGTGAGGGAGAAGTGTCGAAAAGGACATCGCCGGTGCTGGCGCGTGTGACTTTGAAGGAGAAGGGGTTGGCTTCGTAGGTAAAGCGAAGATCGGCGGTTTGGGAGGAGGCATTTTGTGAGGCAGGTCGTGGCAGGATGCTGTCTTGGATCTGGAAGACGTTTTGCTCGCGGTCTTCGATTAGGACGTGTAGACGGGTGTCTATGCAAGTGGCAAGTGTGCTGTTAGATCATGTCTGGGTCCGGGTTGAAGTATTGAGGTGACGGTGAAGCACAGAGGGAGGGCAATATCTTACCGGTCTGATATTCCACGGTCAAGCGCAAGTTGGTGATGTCTTCGCTGTACAGATTGCAACTGGTGCCGGCGAGGGTTAGGTCGGCGACGAGATATGAATCCCCAGATTGGACGTTGGTGACTCGGTATCCTGGGCATGTTGCCAGAGGCGCCGCGGATGCTATCGACAAGAGCGACAACAGCGCGAGGAGTTTGGGCATCATGATCATGGTGAATCACTCGCTTTGCACTCGATTCAGTGCGGCGAGTTTGGAATCGGGCGTTCAGGACAGCATCTCCCTTGTTGAACAGGAAGTGGCAGCACCAGCTAGATAACTGCCCGGTTACTGGACGATTTGCCGTTTTAGTTGCGATGAGGAAGGAGAGACCGGATGACAGCATCAATCTTGCATCATTGCATCCTCAATCTTCAATCCCTTCCATGATGCGTTCACATGGCGTACCAGACCAATCCGTTGTCTTGGTCTCACGACCAGGGCAGCATCCGTGATGATCATCTGCTGTGTCTGCGAAGGAGGATTGCCGTTGGATGCCACGATGTGCAGCACAACCAATGCTACCTGCTAACCTCCCCCTTTTTCGGCAACCCGTGCCATCCGTCCCTGTTACTACGCCGTTTGTATGTCGTTGGGGAAGCAAATCACAAGGGGGTTGTGACCCGGTCGCCGCATGATCCCCTGAAGTGGAGGGTATCACCGAGAATGCGGGGGAACCTTGATGGAGGTTGGATGGAAGATGGTTGGTGAGAGCACGAGGCATTGCGCACGCCAATCAACGTGCAATGTCCATTTTTCTATATGCCGACTGGGCGAAGAGAATGGTGATCTTTACCGGTTCCTTGAAATTTTTAGTGTAGATGATGCGGCCATCAGGAGTTTCAATGTTGCATTGAAGCTATGGTGTTTGGTGTTGCGGGCTCATCGGGACTGTGCAGAGCGATCTTGGAGATGGCATTCTGCAAAAGAAGACGAAGGAAACAAATTGGATGAGACTTCCTTGCAACGCTGTCTGTCATATGACATGTCTGGGCCAACACTGAGACCAAACTGACGGGTCGCCGCTTCAATATGGAGCCCTCGAAATGGCCACGCGCAGGGCCTTTTAAACGAGGAACACACCGCTCGTCGACCGTTAACCAAACACGTGGATCTCATGGTTCCACAGTCGCGACGCTGTGCAAGGTGTGATGCTCATGAGGCGGGAGAGCACCAGAGGATTCCCGCTTTGGGCTGTATGAAGGGAAGTTGAGGCGAGCCAGTGGCCAGGATCACAAGCTCTTCATGGCCTACAGCTCGGTGTCAAGGACCCTTCATCACCCTTCTCCTCCGCTGCCGGTCTAGACAATAGAGATTGTCTCCTCTCTCCCACCCTGCTCAAAGCAACTAGGATAACGCTCCCAATAGTCCTCCCTTGCATCCTCCACCCCCTTATAACCTTCGCGGCCTCCATGAATGATACCGATCCGCCTGTACGTCCTTGCCACCTTAGCACCATCAGGCTCCGTCGGTTCGCTGTCAACGCCCTGCAAAACCAGTGCATACTCCATATCCGCCAACCACTTCTTCTCGTCAGGTGTAGGCAGCGTCCTCCCCACCCTTCCCATCCTCAATACCTTGATATCACTCCCCATGTATTCTCTACTTTCAGTTTTCTCCATGGATAAGAGCTCGGCCATCGAGTCAGGATTGAATGCCTCCTTGACCAAGGTCCCTAGCTCATCAGGCTTCGAGCCTTTGAGCCCTTGGGCGTCGGAGTGAGTCATTAAGACGAAGCTGGTTCCGCGTTCGGAGGCATATGCGATGAAAGTCTTGACGCCCGTCGGGCCCATGGGAGTGTTGACGCTCAATGTGACGGTAGCCTTGGTTTCTGCCTTTCCGGACTTCGAGTCGGGCAGTTCAATGTCCCGGTACAGACTGGCATCAAATAGCCTACCTCTGACAACCAGCCGCCCGCCAGAAATACGGCCAGTTTTATCCGTAGTAGCCAGCGTAGTCTCCGCGTCGATGATGTTGCACAGTGCGTTAACCTCGCAGGTAGACCCATTCCTTTCCGTCCCCATTCGGGGGAAAATAACAGGCACGTCACGAGCAGCCCAGGACCAGCTGGGTGCTCGCCACTCGTTCTTACCTTGTAAGATGCGATCGATTGGGTGCAAACTCCACACATACGCCGCGGTCCATAGTAAATCTGTCAGGAGGGAGTCACTCCAAAGGCCCGCTAGGTACCGCACCTCATGCCCTCGCTTCTTGCTCATCTGTTGGGCGAGCCCGGATAGAGCAGGGAACTTGTCCCCCGGAAACGACAACTGGAGGCGGGAATATGACTCGATAATCTTATGCCATTGGTGAGCGAGCATACCGCCTGCTAATTGAGCGCCAGACTGTCTGGGGGAATTCAGCGCTTCGTAGTGCCCCTCCTTGAAGAAGGCATTCCGAAATGGAGGCGGCTGAGGACACTGACACGTCCCCACCGTCTTACACTCCCACAGCAGTTCTTTTTTCGCAAAATGAACCACCCTTGGACTCAAGAGCATCTCTTGATGGACCCAACCACGAGAGAGCAAGGGCGTACGATGGTTGGTTGGATAGGGGTGGTCGCCTAAGGCTAGCTCGAAGTAACCTAGTATGTCAAAGGGTTTGCTTTCCGGAGAGGATGTGGTGCCGGTGAGACGGACGAAGCTGGAGGAGTCGCGGATTGGTAGACCACCGCTGCCATTGGAAGCAGCAGAGGCTGCGATGGTGAGATGCCCGTTCTCATAGATGCTACACATGTTGGCGGACTCCTCTGCCCAGTCTTGGGGAGAGTCCTGGATGATGCATAGAGAGTCAATCCAGATGTACGAGATTCCGAGATGGGCGGTAAACTTGATGGCGTCTTGGAAGGTTTTTGGGATGCTGTCCCACTTGATTCGCTCTCGGTGTTGGGCGATGTTGTGGGTGGTCGTGGTTAGCGGTTGCGCTCCTCCCCAGCAATGACTGAGACAGGTATACCGGCCGAGGGTAGGTGAGTTGTGCTCGACAAGACAGATGTCGGTATGATTGGCGCCGATGTGGATGACTCGGCGTGGGAGGATGGTTTCTGTCATGCCAGGACAGCCTGGGTGATCGGTCACACACGTTTTGAGCCAGGCGGAGGCTACTTTGTAAGAGTGGGAGCCTAGCATATGGGCGACTGAAGAGGTATGCTGTTTGGCGTCGAATGTGTTCCAGGGACATGGAAGAGCTTATGTGGTGTTAGTCTGGGAACTGCTCTTCAGCGGGGAAAACACTCACTTTCAAGCGAAGAAATATTGACAAGTCGGTTCTCCTGTTCATCCCCAGTGCCAAGTTTAGAGCCCTCCCACACGCGAAGAAATGTGATTGTCTGAAGATTCTCCCGGGCCCTGGTAGCTTCAATCTCTTGGTCACTCCCCAGGGGTCTTCTAAGCTCCCTTTCAGCCAGGGCCAACAGAATGCGGCATTGCCAGCAGGTATCGGGAGATGCACTCGCAACTCTCAAGACAGCCTCGGGGAGAAGAAAAGATGACTCCGGTTTGCTGTTCATGGCCGTCTCGCACTCTTCGCATCTCGTGTCTGGAAGAGGGGCGCGGGATATCAGGGTGTTGCTAGAGGAAGGTGACTCTTCCCACCATGTCGACAGTGACCAAGGCACAGCCTGGGGTTGCAGAGCTGGAGGAGTATCGTCCATGGTCCGAAGTGGGCTGTGTTGAGAAAGAGGTGTTTTGTCCAAGTCGTCGTGAGACGACGTCTTTTCAGATGCGTTTGCAGAGCTTGGTACCGTCGTAAGCACTAATTCGTAGCGCCAAAGGCACCCAATTGGCACCATGGCAACGGCGCCGTGTAGACGACATCACCGGCCTGGTCGTGCTCGCGTTTTCGATGGAGTGAACATATCCAGTGTGGTAGCAATGCATGGCACGAGGGGTATCAAAGTATTGGAGTGGTTCCAGGAATGAAATGTCGTCGAGGGCGAGTGAGATGTTCGCCTAACTTGGTCGCTGCGAGTTTTGGTGCCCAGACGATAGTGGACTAACTGCTTTGGTCACTCCGTATACATTTGCAAAGTTACGGAGCGGCGGCACTCGGGATATGGTAACTGAGGTATGACGATTGAAGTAGATGGGCGCGTTACGACTTTAGGAAATGGATTGAAGATGGACGTCAATAGGGTTGCTTTTGAGGCAAGGGGGAAGTGTTTGCGGGAAGAAAAGAGAATTTTCAACGAGGGGAAAGATGCAAGAATGACCTGCGGCATTGACGTCGGGCAATATTTTGTACAGGCGGCCACAGACCCCAGCTCACAACGATGGGAAGGAGCAGCCAACAAGCCGAGAGCAGTCTCACTACATCGTCCGCAAAACAACCAATTCAAGAGACGCTAGGAAAGGGATTAACGTGAAGGAAACGTAAGAAATCTGTTGGCGATGGCCGTTTGTACGTTGTTTCTGGACCAAACTCTGCTGGTGAATTGAAACGAACAATCCTAGCGACATCACACCATATTAGGCAATTGAAAAAAGCAACTAGGATATTGACAGAGGAACGAACAGTTTACAAGACAAAAGCGATAAAAGAAAATGAAGAAGGAAAAGGACGAAACCATAGAAATGGAAAAAGAGCAAAAAAAATGCAAAAAGATATTGAGACTCGGATACCGGGAGTCGAACCCGGGGCTGTTGAGAGAGCAGTCACTCCTGAGAAGTGAGAGTCAACGATGTTACCGCTACACCATACCCGATTGAACTGATATGGTCCGATTTTGATGGAAAATTGACTCCACCGTAGCTCTTATCAGTGAGTCAGTAATGTGGCTCCCCGCTGAAGGGTCCGATTGTGTCCCTGCGCCATGATGATCGCAAATAACAAAACATCGAATAACAACATGTTTCGAGTTTCCCAAGCCTCGAAAATAGCATGTTCTAGACTGTCAAATGCGGACCGTCATCCGCCAACGCCAATGTCACGCTGACAGCTGACCTCGTGTTAGTAAACGGACCCCGCTCCGCCGAGGCCAGCTAACCAACAAGGTCCTCAAACTCCGCCAACTCCGCTTCATGACACCGTTGCTTTCATCGTCACAAGTAAACAAAAGCAACACTCATATATTTTCACTTTCCGCACGCATAAACTCACATCTTTCACACACTCCTACAGCATAACCAAAACAACCAGCCCAGATCAGTACTACGACCAAAAAGATGTCCGAACCCACCTTCCGCCCCGACCCCACCTCCCCCTCCGACTGCGCCGAGAACCACCGGCGCATGCTCGCCGGCGAGCTGTACTACTGCTGGACGCCGGACCTGGTGCAAGGAAGAGCGCGATGCAAGAGCGCAATGCTCAAGTATAACACGGAGGCGGCGGATGGGAAGACGAGCAGGAGGAGGGTGGCGGAGTTGTTGATGGAGTGAGTCTCACCATCCTCCATCGCCTTTCATGCCACTCACCTCACCTCACCTCACCTTACCTCACTTACCTCGCCCATTGTGTTCATTCACCAACCTAACCTATCAACAAGAAGAAAAATAATTATAAACGTTTGGTAGACAATAAGGGAAAGAAAAACTGACAACCAAAACAGCCTCCTCCAAGACCCCACGCCCCTCCCTCCCAAGCTCTCCGACCCCGAGCAAGACGCCGCCCAATTCGACGACTTCCCCTACATCGACACGCCCGTCAAGATGGACTACGGCAGCAACGTCAAGCTGGGCAAAGGCGTGTACATGAACTCCTCCTGCACTTTGCTCGACGTGTGTCCCATCACCATCGGGGCACGCACTTTGATCGGGCCCAACGTCCACTTTTACTCTGCCACGCACCCTATTGATCCTGTCGTCCGGAACGGGATGAGGGGACCGGAGCTGGGGAAGCCGATTACGGTTGGGGAGGATTGTTGGTTTGGGGGGAGCGTGGTGGTGTTGCCGGGTGTGACGATTGGAAGGGGGGTGGTGGTTGGTGCGGGAAGTGTGGTGACGAAGGATGTGGAAGATTTTGTGGTTGTTGCTGGGAATCCGGCGAGGGTGGTGAAGAGGTTGGATGTGGAGAGGGAGAAGTATGAGGCGATGGTGAAGGAGAATAAGGAGAGGGGGCATTGAGAGGAGGGGGGGAAGGCAATGCTGGAAGGTGATGATGGAAGAGCTCAGGAATGGCGGAGGGTCAAATGGAGAAGCTGACCCTCAAGGCCTGTTCGGTATCACGTTATAAAGTTAGGGGATTTCAAGATTTGCAGTATTCGGGTCGCAGTAAGCATACTGCCATACTGCTCTCGTAGAGCGTTCGGTTCAAAACCCTTGTTTTCATGCAAATCGCTGCACTAAGCTGCACTTTCTAAAACATACATTTGACCAATCAGAGGGCCAGAAATCTTGGGATCCTTACGGCGATTCCTTACTGCCGTACTGCTCGAAGACCCTGAGTTAACGCAGTAAGAATCTCTCTCTTTAGCGCGCCACAGTGCCTAACCCCCTATAAATATAGATGGTCGCCGTCGCAAAAGACAATGGATGAGGCTATTCCCAATTGAAATCTACCATCTGAGCTCCACAGTGCGGTATACAGTATATAAAGTTATATATTCTATGCCTTCTTTCTATTGCCTTAATGCTGCCTTAATGCTGCAGAGTGCAGCTGCAGACCCTGCACGGTAAGAGGGTAGTTAAGCCTAAACCCCTAACGCGGACACCGAACAGGCTTTTAGTGTTAGGGCACTAGGCTATGTATGTACCTGCTTGTAGGGCGTACAGGCAGACTAGGCTGGCACAAGCTAGACTCCATGAAAGGAGGTACCTAGTAGGCGAGGTACTAGGAGGATATATGTAATCTGACTCAGCCGCAGGCCAAGCCAGATTTAGCTTAGATTATTAACTAGAATATACTATATATATTTATTACCCTTACAAAGTAGTGCGCTATCACGAATCGAACGCGTGAAGCGAATTTACTATCATCGAACCGGACTGATTAATTTTCTTTCTTTCTTCCTCTGATTCTCAAAGGGTATTTTCACCAGCCCTTCTTTGGTAACGAAGGTACTAGTCGAGTTAGACCGGGAAGTAGAATACCCTGCCCAATATACTGGCACTAGATAAACGCGGATCTTTATATTAAGTTAGACGTATTGCCTCGTACTTAAATATTAAGTCTAAGAAAATTAATACTATTAATTTATTTTGAATCTAATTAGATATCTAATAGATATTAGCGAGCCTATTAAATTTTGAAATTTTACTTTAACAGCTAGCTATAATTAACTTTACTTATAGAAGAAGACTTCGATTTTATTAGACTTTTTGAGCTTACTTTCAGGCTAGAAGATTCAGTTAATGAAGAGCACTATCTACTTAATTGAGCTATTAAAAAGAATTTATTCTTAGGGTTTTTAAATAATTAGCAAAAGTAGATTAAATAAGGCATTCCTGTACGAATTCTAGAAGTAGTAGAAAATATAATTTTATAATTTAAAATATAGGGTATTTTAACAAATTAACCTATTAAAAGATATTAATTAAATTTGCTCCGATATACGAACCTCTGGATCCGGAATAATTAAGCTGGATATTATAGATAGTCCCTATCTCTACTAAATTTAAACCTTTAAAGTCAAACTCAACTTTAACTTCTTCCTACCGATCTTCTCCAAACCCCCTTTAGGCTTAGAGCCAACTCAATAGAAACTCTTAATCTAAGGGAATTCCTATACTCCCTATCCGTTAGTGAGAGGATACTATAAGGTTTATTTAATAAGTTTGAACGTTATTAGGAATAGGTTAGGAAATAATTTGAAGTATAGAACGTAAACTAGAAATATAAGGAATAATAAGAAGTAATCGATTACGTAATACGTTTGTTTGCTGCGATGCCCTGACTGGCCTATAATAATAGTACCAGTACAGGGTTGCTACAGTGAACTATGCACTTGTAGCAGAGCGGAGTAGAAGCGGTAGGAAGTACGACAGCAGTGCTGAAGGAAGCAGCGTAGCTGCAAATACAATAGAGGAATAATGTTGTAAAAGAGGTCTTAGAGAGGACTCTGCTCTCAAGACAGAAGGCTACAGTGGACTCTGCACTGTGAGAAAAGACTGTGGAAGCGGTAGGAAGTACGACAGCAGTGCTGAAGGAAGCAGCGTAGCTGCAAATACAATAGAGGAATAATGTTGTAAAAGAGGTCTTAGAGAGGACTCTGCTCTCAAGACAGAAGGCTACAGTGGACTCTGCACTGTGAGAAAAGACTGTATTATATTGCTTAACTTGTGCTTGCTTACTTAAGGAGTGACTAACTGAAGGAGAGGAGAGGTCTCTATATACATGAATATTAAGCATCTAGAAGCTTCTGTTGAATCCTGTGATGATAAATCAGTCTAGAAGAAATGCTGACTAAACTATAAGACTCCAGAATACAGTGGTAGAACCTTTTGTATTCTAGTACATTCTGTAGGGACTGAGTCAACTGATTCTATAGAGGGAATAGTTTAATCAACCTTCTATACCTCAAGGTAGTACAAGGTAGTTACAAGGCACAGTACCAGCCACACGTTAACAACGTTTAATAATTAAATTCTAAGAATTTAAAATATAGTAACGTAAGTAATAAAAAATTGAACAATAAATTTAATTTTAAGAAGTTGAATGCTATTAAGCCGAATTTGAAGAATATCGACGTTAATAAGTTTAATACTGTTTGCTGCGATGCTCTGACTGGCCTATAATGATAGTACTAGTACAGGATCGCTACAGTGAATATGCACTTGTAGCAGAGCAGAGTGGAAGCGGTAGAAAGTACAACAGTAGTGCTGAAGGAAGCAGCGTAGTTGCAAATATAATAGAAGGATGTTGTAAAAGAGGTTTTAGAGAGGACTCTGCTCTCAAGACAGAAGGTTACAGTAGACTCTGCACTGTGAAAAACAACTATTATAGTGAACTCTGCATGTGACGAACGGCAGTCTGATCTGCCTAAATGAGATAGCTGAAGGAAGTAACTATCAGGTGCAGTTCGGTGAAGCCAAAAGGTTCACAACAAGTATCATTATACGTGTCTCTGATGACAAAGGTCTATTGACTACTGTCGAACTATCTAACAACCTGAGTTCTCCAGTTGTCCTCTTATACTCTCGTGCCTCTAGTTACAATTGCCTGGCTCATTGACCATAGGCTGGCTCATCTTTGTGAGCCTGGCCTTTGTGAGCCTGGCT
>RANY01000065.1:0-65907 GCA_009805235.1 Neurospora pannonica FGSC 7221 | reverse complement strand
CGCGCCGGGAGGCGACGAGGGCGCCGGCGCGGAGGATCGTGGGGGCTGGCATTTTTGTTTTATGGTTTCGGTGGTGCGCGATCGATGTGGTGGTGTGGTGAGGTTGGAGTTGAAGTTGCGACAAGGCAAGTCGGGGTGGGGGTGCAAGACGGTCGAGTCTTCGATGTTGATTTGAAGGGTTGGAGGTTGTTGAATGACAGATACAACCCCCGATTACTCAATTGACTGGACGGAACGGGGAATCCGGGGCAGGTGGAGTTGCACTTCTTGGGACGGGAGGAGTTGCGAACGGTAGGGGCGGAGGCGAAATCTCCACACTTTTGTGTTCCGCGTGCGTGATGATATGGAGCCGGGCGAGGCGGGCGGAGTTGATGATGATGGAGTTGCAAGGAGTGAGGCAGTTGTGGTGGTGGACTGTGGTCGCAGTTTGCGACTGGGCAGCTGTCGTCGGCGTTTGCGATCGATTGATTGGTGGGAGAGTTGTGAATGACTGGATTTGTGCAAGGTTGAAGGTGCGGGTACCGGAATGAGGTCTGTGCGCGGTTAATGCAAGTGTGAGAGGGGAGTTGTGCAGTTGCTGTCACGTGCAGGGGGATTGGCCGATTTCTTCCGGTTGAGGGCTAATGGGGGTTAGGGTTGGAAGAGGATGACTGACTCAAGTCTACAACATCATCGCACTTTCCCGCCAGACACTCGATCATCATCGGAGAAAACTCTTCAAATTCTGTAAATTAGGGGAATTGAAGCTGGCTAATTGGTCTTGTCAGCCACGAAACGAACAGCACACCATTTCGCCCGAATTTTGTTGTGGCACAGCGACACACCATGGCCGATTATGACCACATGCGATGATGACGGCGGCAACCAGCTGTTATGATAGGTCGACTCCGGTCAATCATTGGGCCAAAATGCTGGAGAAAAGCCTCACATTTGGCAAGGTTGAAAGCCGTCAGAATGAAGTCAACTCCCAAGTGAGTATGCCCGACAATGATTTGCTCATTCGTTTCGTGCTTCTGATTTGACGCCACAACCGACACTTTACAGTCATTGCATACACTCTGGTCGGCATACTGGCTCGATGGCCCTCAAACATGAGTTGCGACTTTGGGGTTCCAGCTCTGGACACAGCCGCCCATGCTATCCTCTAATCTCACACAATACTTCAAACAGCAGTCACCCAAGAACCTCGACCTCTCTTACCAGACACGATCCAGTACGCATCTTTCTACCAGTCAAGGCAGTCCGTCACATATGTCTTCACCAACGAACTTGGAAAACACCACCCGAGGGATTTTCAACTATGACCTGATTCCTTTGTGCCTCAAATTGCCTGAAATCTGTCTCCTCGAGCTGTTTCCGGCCCCCAACTTCACCGACGGCCTTTGGTGTCGATTATACACCGTCCTCATTGAAGAGCTTCCCCAATACGCCGGAGACGGCCTTCCTTGCTCTGGTTGCTCTCGCCAAGATCCGCTCTGCTATATCAGGCTTCCGCCCAGATACGGCCGTGACGCTTGCCAGGGCTGTGGCCTGACGAAGGATTCCGGAGGCACGTTTGAAACTCCATCGTACCATGCTCTCTCATACGCCTGGGGCGATTGTACCAAAACCCACGAAATTCTCACCACCAAGCCAACCGAAGCTAGGGATCACGGGCATGGGTTCAGCCCAGCCAGTCGACCAACACATGACGGTGATCTTGTCGATGACCATGGACGTGGAAGCCTTAGCATTCCCATAACGGCTTCTCTGGATAGCTGTCTGCGCCAGCTTCGGAGCTCTTGCGGATCAGAGTCCCTTACGATTTGGATTGATCAGATCTGCATTGACCAATCGAATGACCGAGAGAAATCAACCCAGGTCGAGCTCATGCGCAAAATCTATTCTTTATCGCAACAAGTTGTCATTTGGCTCGGTCCCACCGCTGACGGCTCAGACGATGTCATGGATGCTCGCACACGTCGCGCAATTTTTTGGAAATACCATCGAACAATCCCTATGAGAAATCAACCAATCGGACTCGTAAGCTTCCTAGCTGTTGACGAAAACTGGTCCTTGCCCAGTTTCCAGGGTATGATAGATGACATAGTAACGACATACGCCTCCCTCATCCGAGACAACAGTATACAAAAGTGGCTCAGTAGAGAGTGGTTTTCACGCATCTGGGTCATCCAGGAGTTGTCCTTGTCTAGAGACGCAGTCTTTGTGTGCGGAGATAAGTCATTGGATGCTGTCCATACTCTCATTTCGACAAATTTGTTCCAGCAAGTCTTGGACCGCCAGGTACACAGCCCATTATACAAGCATAATTTACCCACGAAGTCGACTGGCATTCTACGATTGTTTGCAAGGTACTCTTTAAGGAAACTCTGCGACGATTTCCCTGCCAGGTTGGTGGCTTTGGAGTGGCGCTCTCGTCCCTGTAGCGGACGCTCATCGAGGAGACTATTAGGGCTCCTTGTACGCCTATACACAAACAACACCTGTGCGAGTACATCAAAATACCGGGATAGAGTCTATGGCCTACTTGGCCTCGCGTCGGATGCCGAAGATCTTGATCTCCGCCCAGATTATTCGAATCAGACAAAGACGCCAATGGTCTTGACGCAAGTAGCAAGAGCTCTCATTGAAAAGGGGCATAAACACCTCGAAGTCCTTAGTTTGGCGCAGTTTCCCAAGGAGGGAGTCACGGAAATGGAGGACGGTGTGGATGAGCAGTATCCACTGCCTTCATGGGTACCCGACTGGCATAACGGTTTACGACGGCAATATAGAAGTGACCATGGACGGGCATTACGTTCCCTTTCAGCAAGTTTGAATACATCAGTTCGTGTTGTACCTACTGTTCTTCAGAGCACCCTCGGACTCGGAGGTTTCTTGGTCGACACGATCGAGGAGGTAGGGCCCTACATACAGAAACGAGATTCATCAGCCGCTACCACGGTTGATATATACGACACAGTGGCCGAAATGCACGGTCTGCTATGCTCGACAAAGCATTTTTGGCATCGGTCTGCAGAGAAGGGACATGGCATTTACAGACATGCCCCAAGACAGAACGAAGCCCTTTGGCGTGTGCCCATCGGTGACCTATGGCGGTGGTCCGAGATGGAGGAGGGTCAGCCTGTATCGATCAGACCTCCTTCGGAACTGGGTGCATATATGTTCGAGCACGCTCTGGAGTATTGTCGGATTCAGGTTTCAATCAGACAGCACCGGATACAGCATACGATTCGCGATGTTGAATTCGTACCAATTCTTTCCCAGGTTGAGGAAGAGGTCGTCCGAAAGGCTGAGGACAGAAAAGGGACGTTGTTCGAATATTTGTGCCACCTAGCTGACACGCTTCTGATAAGGGAACTGCGTCCCTACCTCACTAAAAAGGGCTATATGGGTTTGGCCCCATCTCATACGCAGTCAGGCGATGTCCTGGTCATCTTCTCGGGGGGATCGGTCCCGTATTTGATCAGGCCAGTCACCACTGACACGGATCGATACCGGTTCAAACCGGACGCTGGGAGTCAGGCCAAGTCAGATGATCAGAGCCGTGTCCACTCGGCCACTGAGGTCGAACAGGCTGTCAAGGATTGCCATTATCCCAACTTCAAACTCCCCGAGTCTCCTCTCTACACGAAAGCGGAGATCCACGCCATGTACGAGCAATACAAACTTCATCAATCAAGTCGTCCGCAACCAGAACCCGTCGTATCACCGACAAGGCCGGACGCAAACGATAGCATCTACACTTTTGTCGGCGAGGCATTTTGCGACGGCATCATGGACGGCGAGTTCTTGCACCAGGCAAGAGAGAGCCAGGACTTCTTTCTCGTGTGAAGTTGATACTCCACTTGTGTGGAAGAGGCGAAGAAGCGAAAGCCGGAGATGATGTTCGGGGGAAACAATCACCCAAGAGTTTGTCGGGGTCCTTTTCCGGGTGAATCGGCGAGCTCGGGTATCTGCTAGCACCTTCCACATTTCAGGTGACTTGCAATGCCTACATCTTGCTGCAGATACTTGAGGGCTAATGTCCGAACCGAGGGATGCACGCCCGGCACCCACCGGCCTCGTGTGTTGACGAGCAGGAATGTAGCGATTGATATATAGAAGGCACGCCCTACTGTGAAGAAGGAGGCTGTTGCCGGCACAGAAGGAGGCCATCACGAAGGGGAAGGAGGCCTTTCCCAAGGTCAAGCCGGTTGGCTGATTGGGAGCCTGGCTGGCCGCAAGGAAATGTGTTTACAAGTCCAGGCCACCCAATATTTTGGGCCTTGTCTCTTCTTCAGAATCAACTTGAAGCACATCACCAATTTTTTATTTGGCCTCCCCCAGTCTTCATGGAATACAACTTATAAACACTCGGTCAGTCGAATATCTTTCCCAGGTCAGTACATTCAACACTTACGGAAATCTTGATGCCGACTCAAGTAACGAAGAAAGGGCACTTTTGACACTCTTCTTGTCTCCCAGAACTCAACAATCTTCTATGTGTCTGCTTTAAGTTCAGCGCATCCACTATTGTCACCGATCTTTTGGTGTATTTCGGTGCGGCCGACTCCCGTTGGATGCAACCTGCACCGGACATGAGCATCCTACAGATGATTACCATACCATTCATGCAGATCGGACTTCGTGAGAAAGGTGTTGTCTCTTGACTTTGCGATTCGGCCGTTTCGGAGACAACTGGAGCAGCTGCTGAGCTGCCGGCTTGATTACAGTGCCTTGGAGGCACCTTTACCTGCAGAACCCGGGCAGTTTGCATTGTCGATTCCACGTGATTCAGGACTATGTCTGCAAAACCTGATCATAGAGATTTGGGAAAGGCCACCTGGATATTCCATCCTGATAAAAAGACAGCTCCTCGCCTGGCTTGTCCTCGATTCCTTTTCTTTCTTCAACCTCTATTCCACATCGTTCGGTACCTATCCTCCTTCCAGATGTTCAACTATCTACTCGCATGGACCTATCTACTCTCATGGGTGATAGGTCTGATAAGTGGCGGGACTCAAGACAACAGGACGCCAAAGTCATCATCAGGCGCCCGTCAGAAACGTCCCCCCTACATCTACAACAAGGATTACCACGAAATCACCCGATCTCCGTTCTTTCCTGTTGGATCTCCAAGACCTCTTAGCCCCATCAAATCCAAGTCACACACACACCCCACCTCCCGTACATCTCCCAAACGCTCCGCGGAATACTCCGAACCTTCTTTATCTCCTCCCAAAGTCCCCAAAACCATGCCAGGCATTCACGCCCCAGATATGGAGCCCGATCTCCAATCCGTCTTCTCCTACTTCGACGGCCGCAACGATCACCCAACACCCGGCTTCACATACATCATCCTCCACCAGCCTACCAACCGCGGCCTGAGCATAATCAAGGGCATGACGAGCCTCCACCGCGTCCCCGAACCGATACCCGGTGTATCCCACCCGGCGCTGTTCCAAGGCAAGACCAACTGGCACTGGGAGTGCGTGGAGGCGGACAACTGGCTCAGCTTCCGCAACGCCGCCACGGGGAGGTTTCTCGGCCACGATGCCGACGAGAACGAAATGGAGGGAATAGGTGCAAACCCGAGGTGGGGAAATTTTAGGTGCTTTAGCACTCAGTCTGGGCCATGGGAGAAGTTTGCCTTTTTGACCTTGGAGTCCGGGGAGATGGCTCCGAGTGTGATGCTATCGGAGGGGGAAGTGGATGGTTTTGAAGGATTTGGACAAGAAGAAGACGGCAAAGAAAATGAAGAAGACGAAGAGTGTGGAGCAGCAAAAGGAGATATTGAGGAATTTGGGGATCGTGAGGAGTGCGAGGTGGAGCCGCAGCCGCAGGTTCAGGCATCCGCACTGTACTCGCTTCTTGTACAACCGCAGAAGTTGACGCCGTGCAATCTTCATCAGATTGCGGGTTGCCCAGATTGTGCGACTGGCCTCCGGAAGCTGGTCAAGGTACAGGTGAAGCCTGAGAGCTGGGCGGAGGGATCGCAGGTACTGATGGTTTGGGATGCTGATGAGGATGCGGGCACGGTTTGGAGGTTTGTGAAGGTCGTTCCGCCGGCGAAGGAATCGGTTGAGTTGAGGAGGAGGTTAGGGCTTGAAGGATAGGCACTGATTGGGGTATTATTGAACAGTACGTCGAGCGTCTTCCTATTTTCCCAGATGGCTACGGCCTGTTTGCTTTTCTTTACCTAACCAGTCACGTATTCGGAAAGGCCGGCGTACCATTTGGTTAAGGTCGACGAGATGCTTGTGGGTCTGTCACGAACTCTTGGAATGCGTTCAGCGAACCGGGGAGAAGTTACAAGCGGTTTTGCTCTTATAGGATATTTGTACCTGCGTTTTCAACCTTCCTTTCTGTTGTTGGGCGTCCTGACTATTTCTTTACGGCGACCCGACTATTTCTTTACGGCGACCCCAAAAAAAAAAAAATTAAAAAAAAAAAAAAAAAAAAAAAAAAAAAATTACCCATTATGGTATTGCTTCTCCTTTGTCCCTCCCCCGAGAAAGATGGCCAGCGCTGTGAACGAGGTCCAGAAAGGTGCAAAAAGAAACTCGAAGAAACTAACAAAAGATAGCTTCGTCGCCCACAGCCAGAATGGAGTTGACGACCTCATCATTACTAGTCATGCACTCTAACATCATGACCAGTGTTTTACGCAGTATGGCCGCACCTCGTGGAGGTTTCCATACAGCTTTGTCGCGTCTTGTCAACACCCTCTGAGATACTGTCACTTTGTCTCATGGCGCTTTTCACTCATATTGCCACAGGAATAGCATGGGGAGAAGTCACTACCCAACCAAAGACCATGCTCAAATAGCAGATAGACATTCGTTACGAGGGAAGAGCCATCAGCTAGGCTGCATAAGGAACCTCAAAGTGGCGTCCTCCTGTCGACGAAGTCAGCCTCCTTCTCTTCATCTCTGGGCTTGTCCATCAAAACACATCATCCATCATTTGGAAAGGAAAGCGCTGTGGGGGGTAACACGGCATTCGAGCTTCTTTTCGGTTACATCCGGCCTCGGATAACACGAGTCTCTTATCTTCACAGCCTTTCATATTATGGTCACGACTGGCAACATAGACATCACGACAAATCCCGACCAATCCCCTTAGTTCGTCATGGTGATCTGCTCAGCCTCTTCGTCCATCTGGCACCAAGTATGCATACTGTGGTATGAACAGCACGACGTTAGCTTCACGACTCCTGCTTCGGGGATCTGAGTCAAAGGCCGTTGCTGCAGGAATCATGTTGCTTCACTGCCTGTACCCGTACAATGCTCAGGGATTCGGTTGTACAAGGCAGAGTCTAGGCCTCGAGTGTCTCGAACTCGGACCTAGAGGGCAAGTACAGCCTAGAAATATGAGTTATAGGCCCACTCGTCTTTGACTGAGTTTGTTCCTCTTCAGTTCTCAATCTCTCCTTATATTCGCTGTCGTAGTAGCAGTTTTCTCTGTACTTCTCCCTCTGCTGAGAGCTAACATGGGTTCGATGTCACACCTCTCTTTAAGCGGGGTTTCCTTACTAAACTCGGTCCATTATATAAGCCTCATCTTTCTGTTTTTAGCACTTCATCCTATATGGGCTCAGAGATTGGATATACCACCTGCCAATAGGCTGTATCGTAGAGCCCATACACGAGGTATGTAAAGCTTAATTCCAGAAAATAGGCACCACACCTCCCATACGTTCGAAATTACTAACACAAGAGGAACTTGCAAAGCAACCGTGCTAGGAGACTACGTCTACATCGATGGCGGTACAGTCTCTCAGGTTCTGTCTGGTTTAGACATAGTCGGGCCCGATCCGGTAAACTCGACACTTTCCATAGACATATCAAAGTCATGGTTCACCTCGACGGTCGAGCTCAAGGCAACACCAAAAGGGAACGGCCCCGTACCGCTATGGGACCAGGTATTATGGACCGACACCGAAAGCAACGCTTTCTACATCATCTGTGGTCGTGCAGCGCCTAATTCTCTTTTGGACAAAGTCACAAAGGATGGAATCTGGAAGTTCACCGCCGACGGAAAAGGCAGCGGCAACTGGGCACTTGAACGACCATCCAACCCAGACGTACTGAAGTCTTTCAATCTGACCGAGAAACCCGCATTTGCCAGCACCTATGGCCCATCCGGTAGCATGGGATTCGTAATAGGGGGCCAGGTACAAGGCGACACAGAACCGGGATACCAGTACGACGACGTCCACATTCCAGACATGCCCATCATGTCTTATGACATGAAGAGTCGAACGTGGCGGCCTTTTGATGATGGCATACTATCCCCCACTGTGTCACTGTACGATAGCCGCGCCCAATATGTCCCTCAGTTTGGTCCCAACGGTCTCATTTTCACCCTGGGAGGGGAAATCCTCGTTCCGGTAAAGGTGGGCGTGGCACTGGATCGGTATCTGGACTTCAACAACATCACCTTCTTCGACCCCAAAACCGGTCAATGGAGGTGGCAGAAGACGACGGGCGTGTCGCCGTTGGACCGGCAGACGTTTTGCATGGTGGGTGTGGCTGGCCAGGCCGGGACTTTTGAAATGTGAGTTGCTCGCCCCCCCTCAGCACAAAAATCACTCAACAAAACGCTGCTCGCTACCTTGGTCAACTCATTTACTGACGATGCAGTAAAAATCAGATTCGTCTACGGAGGAGCCGAAAAAAGCTACAAGATGGCCTTCGACGACCTATACGTTTTGAGCCTCCCAGGCTTCGTCTGGTTCAAAGCCGACGCTCGCTCGCCCCAAAACCGCACCGATCATGCGTGTGTTGTAGTTGGCAAGCGTCAGATGCTCGTCGTAGGTGGTACCGACATAAGCAAGGCAGAGCCCTGGAACGACAAAGATCCAGCGCCACAAGGTTTAACAATCTTCGACCTGACCAACCTGGCCTGGGTCGAGGACGGCAAGTATAGTGCTGATGCAGAAGACTACCGCACGCCCAAGATCGTGGAATATTGGTACAGAAACAATGATCTCTCCGCTCGGCCCTGGTCGTCAAACGAGGTGAGGGACTTGTTCCTTGCAAAACCCATCTCGTTTGATGAACCGGCTTCAACCTCGACATCCTCCTCCACTGCTACAGCGTCCGCAGCACCGGCCTCCTCTACCAGCAAGGTCGGAGTCATTGCAGGGGGCGTGGCCGGAGGCGTTGCTGTACTAGCTATAATCGTAGGATTAATTTATTATTTCCGGTTTAAGAGGTCGAAGAAGCCACCGTCACCCGGTGAAGATCAACCTCCAGAAGCTGGCGAACCAAAAGTCGCCGCCGAGGACGTCGGTAAACCAAAGGCCAAAGAAGAGCTTCCTACCGAGTCCCAGGCCACAGAGTTGTATGTGCCACCTAAGGAGCTGGCGAATAATAATAATACCGACGTCTGGGAACTCGACGCAGCTGGCCGGACTGGAGAGCTTGATACATCGAACCCGGCCTGTGAGCTCCACGCAACGAACCCGGTGGTGCTCCGAGAGAGTTGATCGATTTTTGGACATGGGACGAGATATCCGGTGGGAATGAGGTATGGTTATCTGTACTACCTATTCCCAATGGATAAGTGGGGATAGATAGGTCAGGCCTGCCAACTGTCCTCATCTCCACGGGTAGGCAACAAGGTGAACATCTGACGAGCTTGAATACTTTGTATTCACATAACTCTTACCGCTCGTCGTTCTTCCTATGCTCGCCCACAGTCCCAAGTATCTCGAAAGGGCGACTTGCTGGTTGACATGGACACAAAATCAGGCCAATAAACAAACAGAGTAGGGAGAATATAATCATCGGTTTCATTACCTGACATGTTCACTCATACCCAAAACCGAACGGGACGGTCTCGTATTACATAGCATAAATATACCGCTTCGTACTCCCCGTCCTTCAACCTTATCGACCTCGTCAACTCCTCATTCATCGCCATCAGCACCAGCACCCTCAGTAGGAACCCAAACCAAAAACCCTCCCTCCTTCGCATCCACCCTCACCCCTTCAGACGCCGGAATCACCCTCAACACCTTCTGGAAGTACTTATCTCTCACAGTCAAGCCCGGTTTGATCCAGTAACCCTTTTCCCCGCCTCTCCTCTCCTTATCACTCCCACCAATCCCCTCCTCCCTCTCCCTCTCTTCCGTCCCGCTTCCACTCGGTCCCCCTAGCCCCGTAGGCAAAATCCTATACTCCACCTCCCTCCTACTAACAGGCAACACCGGCACCGCCGACAACTTCGGTCCCGAGAAGGCGAATTCTTCTGAGGTATCCATCGACACGCCGAACGTCAAAAAGTGGTTGGAGGCGTTTTCGATAATCACCCGGAGGAGGATTAGGGGCGTATGTGAATCAGGAGTGTCGAGGTAGTTGACTTGGGCGAGCACGCGCGGCTCGATGCCGAAGAGGGAGAAGCGCGGACAGGGGAGGGTTGTGGTGTTTATTGTTTCTTCGTCGGAGTTTTCGGGGTCTTCTTCCTGTTCCTGTTCTGGGGAAGAAGAGGAGGGAATACGCTTCCAGCGAATAACCATGGCCAAATCCAACGGTGCCGGACCGCGATCGTCGAGACTAATCTTTTGCGCTACGATATCGAACGAGGTAGTCTCGATTGTGTGCGGCTTCATTAGTTGTCCACCCTTTTCGGGGAGGGGGGATTTTTCGCCGTGGCGAGTGATCAGGCAGGTCATTGGTGGTGGAGGCGTGTTGTTGGGTTTCTGGCTCTGGCTGGGTTGTGGTTGTCGGAGGACTTTGACGTCTACGTCGATTACCTTGAGGTCTTCGGAGGCGAAGGAGGCGTAGCGGGTTAGGAGAGACCAGGATTGGTGGAGGCCTTTGTAGGATACTACTGCGTCGTTGTCCTCCTCTTCTTGAGAAGGGAGGGAAAGGGGCTGGATGCCTTCGGCGTCGAAGAATGATGGCCAAGGGTCGGGGTGGACGCGCGGTAGGAGCTCGTAGTTGGCTTCGAAGGGGTTGAAGACGTTGAGTTGGAAGACGGCGGTTTGGATGATGGTGGTGCCGGGGTTGGTTGGGAGGTGGTACACCACACGTAGGGTCAGTTCGTAGCGGCTGGGTCGCTCGATGGGTGGGAATTGTATGCGGACGGTGGTGGTGCTGCTTGGCTGGATGTCACCTAGGAAGTAAGAGGAGACTTTCGATTCGCGGCCGGAGGAGCTGCTTGTTGATGATTTCTTGTTCTCTTCTTTTGGTTCTTCTGAGACGACTTCAACTGTAAAAGATGGAGCAGTCAATGACGCTTCATCCTCGTCGCAGAATAAGAGCGCATCGAACTTGGAGGGAGCGTCGACATCTTCGGCGTTGTAGATGTCAAAGTCTAGTGTTATCGCCTCGTTGGTGTAGTATTGCTCCTTAATTTCGCTATTGATCTCCATCTTGGGAGGCCTTGGAAGGATTCGGAGGGACAGCGGGCTGACTGGCCGTGTGATGCGTTTCCTGGTTGATGGCGTGGGATACCAAATATGGGTCATGTTGGGCATATCCCGGAGTTTGAGAGACTGATGGAGGTCAAAGGATTCAGTCTCTAGCGATGCGATGAGCGAAAGAGCGGTTACTTCGCCTTGTTCACGGAGGGGTATGTCCAGAACGAAGACGAGAGTCTGACCAGGCAAGAGGGTCAGGTCGGTGGTGCCTTGTAACTCAGTTCCTCTCTCATCTTCGGTCGAGTCTTCTGTTGTCGGCTCTCTATCGCTCGGGGTGACATCATCAAGTGATACTGGACAGAGAACAATGTTACCGTGCTTTTGTCGCTTGCTGTCTTCTTCGACTTGATGTTTCAGTACGAGAGTGTTAATGCTGCCATTGAATCTGACCTCGATCCTGCTGAATGGTATGGGAGCGGATTCGGCGTGAGCGTTGGAACGGAGACACAGCTGGGCACGGGTGGTCTGGCCGGCTTTCCCTTCCTCGTCTCTGAAAACAAAGGTAGCTGAAATAGGCGAGATGATCTGGCCATCTGCGATATTGATAAGCGGCTTGGGATCCGGCGTTATTAGTTGTAGGGACTTTGTGATGTCATATTGCCAGTTTTTGCGTTTCGTGAAGCCTACTCCATCATCAGCAAACGAAGTCACTCGGAATTCTTGCAATCTTACCTCGATCCAGCGACTCCCAGTCAATGGTAACCACATCGCCAAGTTCACCAGTCTTCGAAGCAGCTGTCCTTAAAGMCCAGCTAACTTCCTCGGCCAATGTTGGCCAGCTTTCCTTCCTGAAGGACATATTTTGCCAGATGGGCCGAAGTAACTCGACAACCTTGGTCCACTCTTGCCTGAGACCCAGCTCTCTGGCCAACTCCAGAGACAACTCAGCAGCCAACCGTGCTTGGTCCCTCTGCAAAAACTCGTGAAGAGCTCGTGACAGGCAGTCGATAATCATGCTGTTATGGTCAACACCCTGATAGGTCATATGCTCCAGCGGGAACTCCTCGTGGGGTTCCGGGCACATGAAAGTGTCATATGTGAAGCCTCTGCTCGCAATGTGAGAAGCCGGAGAAGAGCCTGGTGGTCTCCTATCGTCTTCAGGCATCGCACGAGCTCGGGCTCTCCGGGCATACAAGTGCCTGGAAGCCAAACGGTACCAATAACCTGTATGGTGGAGGAACTCCCACGGTTGTAGCCGTTCCCCCATGATGTTTTTCTCTGGGTTGAGGTAGAGTCGCATTTCAGCAGGATCAAGCTCTGGGATGCCTGCCTTCTCCATCAAGTTCGCCATGACGATTGCCCAACGCGCTTCCCAGGCCTCCCACCCATAGTTGCTGGTGCCCCTTCCAAGGCGCTCGACAAGATCCGCCATCCTTTCGCGGTGAAATTGCCACCGGCGAACGGCCGCGCTATTCTGAGCGTTCCATAACAAGCAGCGAATGGAGCGGATCGCTATCACGTCAGCAAGAAGCCGAGCCTCGTTCCAGCGAGGACTCCAGCTTGGTATTAGTTCGACAACCTCGGAGCTTAGTAGGTTTTCGTATGCTTGTTCGTAGGAGCGCAGAGCGTTCTCCATTTCCAGACGGTATTCGGCCAGTACAGCTGACTTGAAGTCATAACGCACGTTCCATCCTGCCAGCGAAAGCGTTTGGGAAGTGCCCGTTGTTGGTGGCACGGTTGGCGGTGGAGCAACTCCCCTTCCTCTCTTCTTACGAGAATGTCTACCCAGTTCCTTGTAATACTCCATCGAAGCGCCGTATAGTGTGATCAACATGTTCTCAGCCATGCGCGCAAGGTCTTCGTGGGTCTCGTTGGGGGGCATGAGGAAGACCGACTTGGGGTCAAGTGCACAGCCCCTGCGAATAATCTCGATGCGATCTTGTAGGTAGTCTGTGGGGTCGCCAGCAGGGTCGGACAAAAGCACAATAGCCAGCTTGATCTTGTATCCCGATTGGATCAGCAGGTTCCTCAGCTTGTTCACATCGGACTTGATCTGGTTGTCGCTTAGGGTAGACTGGGTTGGGTCGGAGACGAGGTTGTAGAAGCAGAGCACGACACTGGGGATCAGTTCCTGGTGCTTCAATGTCCATTGAGCATCGATCAGACCGTCGGGGTACAGAGGGGATATCGGAGTCAGAGGCGAGAAGGGCGAATGGAGGACGGCACCGTGAGGTACTTCTATGCCTTCAGGCAAGCGAGCGCGGCGAGGAGGCAGCAGGAAGGACTGAAGAGAGAATAACGTAGGTTAGACTATAGGCCACCATCTTCTGGCTAAGGTTTAGATAGCAGGTGACTAAAGAGGACTCACCCTCTCTGCTGACTTAACCCGGAACCGGTAGCGAAGCTGGTGCTCGTATGCGATGCATGGTAGGTTCGAGGCATCCCGCTCTTGGATGTAGTGTAGTAGAGCTTGAGCGGGAGGAAGGTCGAGAGTGGGAAGGTCGGATCGGACCTCGATGGCTTGGTCCTTGAGAGTCTTGCTAAGTTCGGGGTTGTGGGCTGAGCTGGAGTTGGGAGGAGTAACGCCGAGGGTGAGCAGGAAGGGGATGTTGTGGTCCAGGCTGCCGCGCGGATAGTCGTCCATGGTTGCTATCGGTGTCGATCACTATACACAAAGTTGAGACAAATGGTGGTTATAGTCGGTTCATAGTACTGCCGTCGTCCTCTCTGGTCCGGCCGTCTTGTGCCCCGCGTGTCAATTGCCGTAGGTCCGTAGATCGGATCGGCTGCCCGCGCCTCGCAAATCGTTCGTATAGTCTGAAGTCGTTGTTGGACCCTTCGAGAAGTCCGTTGGTCCCGATTCCGTCCGTTGTCTTTGGTTGTCGGAGTTATAGGTAAGTAGGTAGATGTCCTCGGCGGTCAAGCTCCCTCAAGGCGGGATGGGACAGGATCGAAGTTGAAGAGTTGAAGAGTTAAAGCTGCCAAAGTGATGGAGTGAAGTTGGACTTTGGAGCTCTGATGCGACGCTGTAGCACAGGCGGCTGAACCGCTAGACGTCAGCGGACCAACCGCCCCCCATGTGCCTACAGGGGTGTCAAAAGTGTGGGGCTTATCTTATCGCAGGGGTACCTGCCCGAGAGCTCCAGGCACCCCCTGTTAACAATTAATTGATTCCACTTGACTGGCAGAACCGTGCCCGTGCAGCAAACGCGACTGTCATCGCGTCTCTTCGGACTTCTTCCCGTTCACTTCACCTCCCCTCGACCACAGATTCCAGACTCCGACTTCTCAGGAAGCCATGGGTCCGCAATACATCCTCGCTTTCTGAACTGTGCCCTGACCATAAACACTTGCTCCATCTTGGACATTTTTGGTCATTCAGTAGCGCCTCCACGCCGTCGCCATTGGTTGTTTTTGTTTACTTTATCCTTATTTTGGTCCAGGAGGTGGTCGGCCCCCTCCACGCCTCAACAATGCCTCTCAAAAAGTCATATTCAGACGCCTATGCTCAACCCCCCAAGGTCCGTCACAAATGGGCATCTATTCAAACGAGCTAATCATCCTTTGCTAACATAACCACCGCAGCGCGGAGGATGGCAGAGGACCAGAAGCAATCCCGCCGCCAACAACACCAACAACAAAGGGCCTCTACAATCGCTAGCCCCCGTCTCGGAATCTGCCAAGAATAAGCTCCAGGCTTTCCGATCTGACGACACATCTTCCAAACCACCAAAGACTGCAAAGCCCGCAAAGGCTGCCACCGACGGACTCCAAAAAGAAAACATCAACATCGCCAAGTCAATCCCAAGGAAGAGGCCATCACCAGACTCCAACGACGAGGAATTCAGTGACGCCAAAACTCCCGCAGATCGCCATTCATGGAAAGAGCTGTTTGGTGTACCTGAAGCCACCACCGAAGAGGAAGATGGAGAAAAATCGCCCGGTGACAGGGTCGACTGGAGGTCCGGAGTGCCTCTACAACTACCCGCTTCGCCAATGATCCCAAAGAATGGCAAGAGACGCGCAAAAAGCTCTTCGCCTGCTTCATCACCAGCTGCCAAGTTGACCACTCCACATGTCGCCCTCAAGAAGATTGCCGGCGCTTCCAAGACACCCCATGCAGATCCTGCCTCTGACTTGTGGAGTCGTTTTTCTTCTAATGGAAATGATACGAGTCCCTCAAGTCATAAGAACCCCCTCTTCGCCCAGCTTATGGCATCTTCCTCCCCTCGTCCGCAATCAAGCGACCGATCATTGAGGAAGTCCGTCAGTTGCGGTTCCGCCTGGCCCAAGCGCCGCCGCACCGTTCGTCCAGATGAAGAAGATAGGACCGTTTCCCAGGACACTCCCAGAAAGAAGAAGTCGAGCCTTCTGTCAGAACTACTACAATCCGTTGATGGCGAGATTGAGAGCTCCAAAACGCCGACCAATGCCCCAGCACAGCAAAAGAAGTCACCATCTCCCAAGAAGAAGTCGCCATCAAAACGGAAGACAGCACCCCAGACCGTTCCTGACCAGAACTCCTCGCCCTCGAGAAAAAAGGCCGAGCGGCAAACCACCGAAACTGCTGCCTCAAATCTACCAGAGAAGGCGTCTTCGGACTACGGTGATGACGACTTTGACTTTGACGAGGACACTCTCCTGGAACTGGACGCAAGTTTCGTTGGTCGAGGCGACGGCAGTACTCTCATAGCAAGCGACGCTGTCTCGCCAGCTCCACGTGAATCGTCAAAGACAGCAGTCGATAATGACGAATTTGGTGATCTCGATGACGATATCTTTGATGGGGTAGAAGACCTGGTGGCTCAAGTCGAGTCTGCGACACAGAAACCTGCCCAAAGGTTGTCACCCAGAAAGAGACTGTCCCCTAAGAAGAGACTATCGCCTAGGAAGAGGCAGTCGTCCAAGAAATTGCCCCAACAGGTTGTGGGCGATGAGGATGACGAGTTCGGTGATGATTTCGGTAATGATTTTGACTTTGACGCGATTGAAATGGCTGCGACACAGCATGCCGGCCATGCGCAAGATGCTTCTTCACATGTATGTTTATGAAAGTGAGCTTGTCGATCCAAAAGAGATGGAAGTGCGTATGCTAAGACATTCATATTAGCCTAGTCAAAAGCCTAGAGCCATACAAAGGTATCTTGTAACCAATGTTCTCGAGAGCTCATACACGGATGACCGTGGCCGTGAATCCCCTGAGAAGGTAAAGTCTCCTCCGTTGCCGTATAAGTGCGTTTCCCCTACTAATATTGTCCATTTTCAGATTCTCATCGTACAGGCTGATAGAACCAACTCTGTACGAACGATCTATCTGCGAGGCGACTGGTTTGATACTCCCGCGAGCGTCAGCGCATACGTCCACATCATCGGCCAGTTCGAAGACCAGGGAAAATGTGTCGTCGACAACAACCAGAACATGCTGATCCTACACCCGGATCAGCTAATCTCATCGACTGTCGTTGCCGACTCGTTCAGCTGCATGCGCCGTGCTGTCTTGCAGGACAGAGTCAAAGCCACCAGTGACTTGTCCCCCGCGCTTGTCTACGGTACTATTCTCCACGAGATCTTCCAGGAAGCTTTGGTGGCCAACAAGTGGGATCCGGCATTCCTCACCAACGTCATTGACAAGACTCTTGAGAAGCATCTTGAGGATCTGTATATCCTCAAGGTTAGCATGGACGATGCAAAGAGTCACGTACAGTCCAAGATGCCTGAGCTTCGGTCTTGGGCTCAGCTATTCGTGACTTCTCAGCCAAAGCCTGATGCTATCGTCCAAGGCCGGAACGGTGACAAGGCTACCATGTGTGTCAGCAAGCTTCTGGATGTCGAAGAGCATGTCTGGTCACCCATGTATGGCCTCAAAGGCAACGTTGATGCCACCGTGCAGGTCACTATGCGCGACCCCCCAGCAAGGGGCTCAGGCTCAAAGGCGCCAACGACCAAGACCTTGACCGTCCCCTTCGAGGTCAAGACCGGCAAAAATGTCAACAGCAACCATCAGGCGCAAACAGCACTCTACAATCTGCTGCTCTCGGATCGCTACGACATCGAGATTGTCTACGGTATCTTGTACTACATGGAGACATCCCAGACGCTGCGCATTCCTGCCGTTAGGCACGAGATCCGCCACATGATCATGCAGCGCAACCAGCTGGCTTGCTACATTCGTGAGCGGAGTGTCCAGCTTCCTCCGATGAAGAAGAACAAGAATGCGTGCGGCAGATGCTATGCCCAGACGACATGTTTCATCTATCACAAGCTTGCTGATGACGGAGATGGGGAGACGAGCGCAATGAACGAGAAGTTTGATGAAGTAGTCCAGCATCTCAACCCTGTCCACAAGGAGTTCTTCTTGAAATGGGAAGAGCTTCTAACCAAGGAGGAAAAGGAAAGCCAAAAGCTTCGCCGGGAGCTATGGACTATGATCAGCACAGAGCGCGAGAAGGTTGGGCGTTGCTTCGCCAATGTCATCATTGAAGAGGGTTCGGCGTACGAGAATCACCAACAGATGGGCAAGACCAACCGTTTCGCCTACACCTTCATCAAGGAAAAGCCTCCCCCGGGCTTTTCGTTCCTGGACTCGCAACTGACCGTGGGTGAGCCGATTGTCATTTCTGACGAACAAGGTCACTTTGCACTTGCGCTGGGCTATGTCACGTCAGTCAGAAAGACTCGCATCGCTGTCGCGGTGGACAGAAGACTGCACAATGCGCGTGTCCGGCAGCCCGGCTTCAACGAGGCCGATAACCAGGTCTTTGCCAGCATCATGCAGGTTCCTGGCTCCGGCGATAACACCCCGGATGACCCCGAAGCCGGCCCGGTCCGCTACCGTTTAGACAAGGACGAGTTCAGCAATGGCATGGCAACTGTACGCAACAACCTTGTTCAGGTCATGGCCGATGGAGTCTTTGGGTCTAGGCAGATCCGAAGGCTGGTGGTCGATCTGGATGCCCCGCGCTTCAAGGCTGTGCCAACGCAGTACATGCTCCCTTCTACCGCGTCGGGCCAAGGCCTGAACGTTGATCAGAAGGCGGCTGTTGAGAAGGTCATGTCTGCTCAGGACTATGCCCTTGTGCTTGGTATGCCTGGTACGGGCAAGACGACCACCATTGCGCACATCATCCGTGCCTTGGTTGCACAGAAGAAAACAGTCTTGCTAACTTCGTACACCCATACCGCCGTGGACAACATCCTGTTGAAGCTCAAGGATGACGGCATTCCGATTCTTCGTCTCGGTCCTCCCGTCAAGGTTCACCCAGAGGTTCCTTCCTTCGCCACCCTTGCGGGCGTGCCCAAGACTTCCTTTTCGGAGATCCATGAAGCCTGGAACGACACTCCGATCGTGGCGACGACTTGTTTGGGTATCAACCACCCTGTCTTCGCCGAGCGCATCTTCGACTACTGTATCGTCGACGAGGCTTCCCAGATTACGCTCCCTATCTGTCTCGGCCCCATCCGCATGGCACGCAAGTTCGTCCTAGTCGGTGACCACAACCAGCTCCCTCCTCTCGTACAAAACGAAGAGGCCCGCCTCGGCGGTCTCGACGTGAGCTTATTCAAGCTTCTCTCCGAGAAACACCCCCAAAGTGTGGTCAACCTCGAACACCAATACCGCATGTGCGAAGACATCATGACCCTCTCCAACACGCTCATCTACAACGGCCGACTAAAATGCGGCACTGAAGCGCTTCGCACCACATCTCTGGAAATCCCCAACATGGACGCTCTAGCCACTAAGCACTTTGACGCCGAGTCTTTCCTCGCCCACTCCCAACAACACTCCCTTAAAGAAGGAGATAAACTCTCCTTCTGCCCCTCCCCCTCCCCGACCACCTGCTGGCTCCGCGACCTCCTCGATCCCTCAGCACGCGTCCGTTTCATCAACACCGACTCCCTCCTCCCGCACTCGCGCGAAGAAAAATCCACCCGCGGCCAGCGCATCATCAACCCGCTCGAGTCGCGGATCGTCTGCCAACTAGTCGACTCCCTCCTCACCGTCGGCGTGCCCGCTTCCGAAATCGGCGTGATGACGCACTACCGCTCACAACTTGCTTTGCTCAAGCATAACCTCAAGAATACCCTAGGTGGCTCAGCGGGCGCGATAAGAGCGGGCGTCAAAGTGGCGGCTGAGGAGATAGAGATGCATACCGCTGATCGGTTTCAGGGAAGAGATAAGAGTGTCGTGGTGTTGTCTCTCGTGAGGAGTAACGAGGGGTGTAGCATCGGTGAACTGCTGAAGGATTGGAGGAGGATCAACGTGGCGTTTACGAGGGCGAAGACGAAGTTGCTTGTTGTTGGCAGTAGGGAGACTTTAAGGGGGGCATCGTCGGTGGCTGGCTCTCCTTCAGTAATGGCTAGTCCCGAGCTGGGAGAGACCACCGGAGGCGGCGGTCACGGTGGTAAGGAAGCAGGTGAAGGAGAAGGACAAGGAGAACCAGAAGGAGGCGAAATGCTCGCCCGCTTCGTGCGCATGATGGAAGATCGCAACTGGGTGTATGAACTCCGTCCTGGTGCTTTGGAGGGCCATAAGTTTGCGGATGCGAACGCTGCTTCCACGGCGGCGGACGCGTTGAGTCCTAGGAAACCTGCGCCTGTATTCAAACCGGTTTCTCCTAGGAAGGGATCGGCGCTGTCGCCGTCTAAGAGGGCGAATGCGAAGATTGCCGGGAAGGGGTATAAGGTGCAGAGCAAGCTGCAGTTTGGGGGGACGCAGAGCCAGGGCAAAGAAAACGCTGGATCCCAGGGCTCGAGCCAGAAGGGGCTGAAGAGTCCAAAGAAAGGGACCATTGGCGGGAAACATAACCCCAAGAGAGTGGGAATCAGTGAGCGCGCCATCATGAAGGGGAGGCCGATAATGAGGGATATCATGAATGAGATTACTGATGGGAGGTTTTGAGCCGATTGCGGACTGGCTGAGCGGCGCGGTTGGTATTGGCTTGATTGGTTGGTTTCACGGTTGGAATGGATGATTATCAGGAAAAGTCGGTTTAGGTTTAGGTTTTTAGTCTCTTGGGCGTCATGTCAGCTCTTCGGAAACTGGCTCTTAGTAGGATAGGATAGCGTTAACCGGTATCAAGTTGGTACTGGTATTTGGTATCGTGCGTTTGGCACAGCCGGCATAGGTAGCCCATTTCTAGAATATTTTTAGGATGGATAAAATTGGGAATCACTTTCTTATTCATACGGCCCACGAGTTGTACCTCAACGTCTTAGACTTGGAAGACGCATATGGTTAGGTAGATTGTATCCAGCGCTATCAGCGGGCTCCACTTCTGTCGAATAATAACCACATACGAAACTCTTGCCTTGATGTGCGAGATGTAGCTATCACCATCAATCACAGGTTACAATCGAAGTGGTTTGCAAAGGTAAGGTACCATCGCCAACTATTTTGCGATAGCAAAATACGTTCTTAAGGACCAGGTCCAAACCCTAAAAACAACAATAACCCAAAGAAGCCCGCATGGCTCAGTGGTAGAGCGCATCACTAGTAATGATGAGGTCGTCAGTTCGATTCTGGCTGTGGGCAAGGAACCATTTCTTTTACATGTTTTTTTTCTTCTTGAATGTTCCTTTTTGCAGTTTTTCAACAACTCCTTTTCTTTTCCAGGTGTCTGTCATTCACTCATCATCTCTTCGGGAAGTGAATGAAGCCAAGCGAAGACAAATCACCGGTCTTTTGGTTACGACATTATGAGACTCGCTCCCAGACTTTTAATTCCCAAATATTTGCAAATGCATGCATGCATGCATGGTGCATCGAATCCAGTTACCTCTAAACCTCGAGTTCGTCATGTAAGAGAATTCTAAACTAATATCAATTCTCTCGAGAAGTCATCACCACACTTGTTGTTTCCGGATAACCAGCCTGATTCGGCACGTCAAGCCTCGCAAGCGCAACTCGTGACATCGAGTTCGTATATGCTTTTTTGTATCTCAAGCTCGCCTGTCGCCTCGCAGCTTGTAGATTCCGATGAAGTTGATACGGGCATTTCCATTACCAGCGGCTCCGTCGAAAGCTCGGTTTTGGTGTTTGTACCTTGTTGAGACCCCAGTTCCACGGGTGACGACGGTGTCGGTTTCCCGATCCACAAGTAGTAGATCAGTGACAGGAGGATTGCCGTGCCAACGAATGCCCCTACCACGCCCCCCGGCTATTTGGCCAACTTTGTTGTTGTTGTTGTTGCCAGAAGTAGTTGTCTCGTTGGAACCGACAAGCGTCGCCGAGTCCGAAGTATTGAACAAGACAGGCTTCGCCAGAAACACATCTTTCACCTCGTCAGACGACCACGGCACAGCGGAGGAGAGATTGGTGTTATTTCTGTACCAGTCCTCCACCACCTGAGGAGATTTGTAGGGCTGCGCATCGGCGTGGTAGGTGTAGTCTTTGACCCAGCTCATGGGTGTCATGTTGAAGAGACCGAGTCCTTGCGGGAACGGATCCTGCGTCTGCCAGTACCGGTCGGCTGGACCCGAGGTAAAGTCGTGGCCGCCTACGACCGGCATTTGATGGTTTCCTATCAGCGCGCAGGCAGCGTTGGCGCGGGGCTCGACTGAGCGCTCGGCGGCTTGGAACCAGACGAAGCCGGGGAGACTTGGGACGTAGAGATCGTCGTAGGATATCGAGAAGCTTTGGTCGGCGCCTCCGAAGACGAATCTGGTGTGCGACTAAATTCAGCGAGTATTTGTAGATGAGGGATAAATGAAAGGAGATGAGAGCAAGTACGATAAATGAGTAGAGGTAGTAATAGAGTCTGGGTTACTATGGGTTTCCGTTAGACAAACTCACAGCTCATAAGTCCCAGCTGGGCCAGCAACACCGACCATACAGACCGTTTATCGAGGCTAAGGGATATCGCCGCTCGTAGCTTGCCACATCCATTACCTTATTTTCGGGTCGAAAAAGGTTATATTTCCGAAGTCCATCAGATGATCAGACTACGAATTTTTATCAAATACGGTCCCTCCCACCAGAAAGACCAAGCCGTTAGGACCGAATTGAAGGACGTATTCTGCCCGTCCATTCCGCAAGCCTCCAGACGGCGGTATTGCGGCGCTCAAGTCAGAGGATACCAGTTGCTTAGACTTCATGTCGTAAGTAATCATATACGACATGACTATAAACCCACTCTTCACGTCAGGGTCTGACATATATGACGTCGTGCCCCCTATGTGAATTCCTATACTTTGTGAGCCATAGGTGCTGGCAAAGGCTGTACTATCAGTCAATCTGATTGACTGGAGCAGATCGATATTGGAGGGTTTCTCTAGGGTCCAGGCGCCACCGCCTTTTCCGTCGGCTGTGAACTTCCAGATTCCATCTTTTGTGATGTTTTCTTTGACGACGCCGTTCGGCGCTCGGCCGCCGAAGATATAGAAAGCGTTACTGCTGGGATCTGTCCATAGAGCCTCGTCCGAGAGTGCGACAGGGCCGTGGTCGCCTAGGAGAAGTATGCTCCAATTCAGGAGCTTGGGATGGTAGTCGCAGTAGAGAGGGTAATGATTTGGAGAAAGGAAGGTGCCCAAGGAAGGAAAGTCCAACCCAGGTTATCAAGCTGCATTTTCTTTCCAAGACTGAGTAGGTACTGAAACACTCGAGGTCTAGACTCTGCCTCGTGCTACTTAACCGGGCACAAGCAAAGGAGAGTATCGTGTCACCAAACTCGGGTCTCACCCAGAATCTCAGGCGGAGTTCTGACCCCTCGTAGGTAGGTAGCCTTTCTGTTGTGCTCTTCAACTCAAGTTTCTCAGCGGATCACTATGTGCTGAATGGGGCACAAACGTTCCACAAAGTCCCTGCTACGTGAGTGTAAGTTTTGAAGATATGATAGACTGGTCAGTGTTACTCAATTGTAATGTAACCGAGGTACAGCAGAGGCTGAGGGACTCTGCGTGATTCCTTTATTCGCTTTCCATTGTATTGGAGCCTGTTCTTAACGGTCGGAACAGGAATTTAAGAAAGGGAAATGGCGCCCCATCTACGTTGACGCGCAGATCAATGGTGTTTATCCCAAGTAGCTCAGGTAATGACTTTTTTCATGTTGCTGCTTTCCGTTGGTTTGTCCCTTTTTTCCCTCCTTCCTCGAAAAGAAATGGAGAACCTGGTTCTGTGAATTACACTCCAGCTCCAATATGTGTTTATTTATGGAATTAGGCAATGGGGTTGAATTTGGACTGGAGTGTCTTGAAAGGTGCCAAAAAAGGTATGGAAAACACCAAAAGGTGCGGTCATAATGCTAGCACAAACGCTCGTGATAGATAAAGCATGAAAAGATATAATAATCGTTCAGCATCGTAGAGAACAAAGGGCCCGAGAGCAGAACATACCATTTGAACACACTTTCCTTGACCTGGAACAGAATTGATTCCTCATCCCAGCCATGACCACTCATGGTCGTTGGTCTTTCCCCGGTGATCGGTTGTACTTTTCGAAGTTTTACGGCTGCCGCATCCAAGCGACCTCCCATTTTGCACCTTTCCGGATTATGTGACGTCGATATCGAGAAGGGATGGACGCGCGGCGGAAGGTGAGATTTTGTTCAGGCGTGGGATAACGCGTGGCATCACCACGTGTCTCCTGACAGGCATCAATTTACTGACTTTGGTCAAGGCAAGCGCCATGGCCGCTACCCAGGAAACTGAGCTAAACAAGAGTCGTTCTCAAGCCTACTCGTGCCTTCTCCCTCCTCCATCAGTCACCCAGGTGTACTTGGCTACCGCTTCTAGGTACTCATCCATAACAGATATCCTCTTTTGGGTGAAGATGCTCATAATTCTAGCATGATCCACAAAGCATGTCTGTTACGGATGAGTAGTTGCGGTAGAAGGTTACCGTCTCAGTCGGCACCATGGACGACACTCGCTCGCCCCGGGACATACTCAACCAGGCTCTCTCGCTGCAACCCACAGCCGCCGGCGTTCAAGAGGAATACACCCGGGACCGTACAGGTACAACATTTTGGAAAATCGGATTCGGCCAATGCGGCCTCGTCTTCGCCGATTACTACCAGCCCGGCGGAGACGTGATCAAGGTTGCCCGCCCCTTCTTCGGCGACGCCTTACAAAACGACTACCACGTCCACCAGCGCATAGCAGACGTCTTTGCTATGCGCGACTCTTTCGATCAAATTTCCTCCATCACACACAGCGGCTCACCTCCCAGAATCCGCGTCCAAATCCCTGAAGTCATCGACTTCTTCCCCCACAACGCTCCTACCGGCAGCAAACCCGACCCCGACCGCTTTACCACCGGCCCTGGACCCAACTCCGACACAACCGCCGCTGGCGCGTATACCCGTCTCTGGTGGAAAAGTAACATTTCCAAGTTTCCCGACTCCGAAACTTCTCAGCCTAATAGCCCCTTCGTCCTCCCCGCCCCCGCCTTATTCACCGAACGCATCCCCCCTCTCCCCTCCGCCGTCCGCTCCGCTCTGATCCAAATCTACTGTCCACCGTCCCAGCAACACTCTGTGAGCTCCAACCCCGTCAACGTTGACTGTCTTGCGCGTGTTTATCTCGGTCGTCGAAGACCGAGGAAGCCTGACGGGACCATCATTGAAACTGCGAATTTCGGATTGAGGAACTATAACCTCCACCTGGATCAGATGCTAGAGCTAGAGCTTCCTGTCGCCCAGTACGCGATGATGATGGCCGAGACGCTGGCGGAGATGCACTGGGCGGCTGGGACGGATGGGTATGATGTCGAGTTTGTTTTGGGCGGGTGTCGGAATACTCGTCTTCGTCGGAAGCAAAGTGATGCGGAGAGTCGTGATTTTGTTGGAGACAGCAGTGCCGGCGGAACAAACGTGAGAATGGCGGAAATGTGGCTGTTGGATTTTAATTTGTGCAGTCGGTTTGAGTTGAAGGAGTTGGATACGGAGGAGAAGAGGGAGGGGTTGGTAGATTATCTGGTTCATGCGTTCTTTGGGAATGATCCGTATTATCCTAGGCCGAGGAGGGTAGAAAATACGGAGAGAGGGGCTGGGGTTGAGGGCTGTTTAGAGGATGATGTCAAGCTGTGGGAGGTTTTTGAGAATGCGTATTTGGAGCAGTCGAAGACGTTGGAGGAGAAGAGGGCGTCTGAGGAGGAAATGAAGTTGCCGTTGCAGTTTATTGAGTCCTGTGTTGAGAAACAGAAGACGTTACCTGAGGGGGTGGACAAGATTGTTGAATGATGATTCGAGAGTGTTGATGTGTTGCGTGTAGGCTTAAGATGTGTTTGTCAGTTTGATATATGTTCTGGGCACTGTGGAAATGTGCTGTAACTTACCAAGACATGTTGGTCGAAGCTGTCTCCCCTTTCCTAACTTAATGACGGAGTACGACTTTACTAACCTTGGAGCCTTTAGATGAGGTTTCAACATGCACTACTACCTTGCCGCCTTCGCTTATACCCTTCATATACTAGTTCCGCTCCTAGTTCCTCGTCAGATTCCAACATCACCAACGTCGCCGCTTTCCCTTCGGCCAACCATCCTTTAACTTTTATCATCCACCGAATGAGGCCAAACCTCCGTCCGCACACACGTCATGACCCTAACCTCCGCTCCTGTTGAGATCATTCTCTATATCCTTCAATCCTACGGGTCTTTCACCGAGCTTCGGGCCCTGTTCTCGACCTGCCGCCGTATCCACAACGTTTGGCTTCAAAATGCCCCCAGGGTGGTCTGGCACGTCGCCCCCAAGGTCATACCAGGCTTTGACTGGGCTTTGATGGCGGTATGTAGTCTAGTTCACCACATTCCTTGGTTTTTGTAGTACCAGTCCATTAACCGACCATCCAGGTACGCGCCACCGCTCTTGTCCACGATGCCCACCACGATGGACGTCTTCCCCCCGATATCAGGCCTAAGGAGTTGACTGGCGAGTTACAGAAGCCCTCCCTTCAAGAGCTCGACTCCGTCTTTGGTCTGCATCATTTCGTCCAATGTGTTGAGCTCCGGTACTGCCACGACCACCTCACGATTCACGCAGGCTACGCCGAAAACGTACCGCAGAATCTATGGCCTGAGGATAGGACGTCACCCCCCGTCAACACTCCAGAGGAGGGCCCGGAAGGCATGCGTGTCTGGACGGAGCGGTTTCATACCGCTGCTTATACGTCCCTGCTCATGGGTGCCGTGTTTGCCCGAGCATATAATGAGCCGTTTTATGCGGAGGATCTGGACGCTATGTCGTCGTCGTCGTCGTCGCCGTCATCTTTGCCTTTGGGCGGTGGCCATACAGAAGACCGGTCCCCAACTTTAGAAGCAAAAGCGCGGAGGAAGAAGCTCTGGGATCTCATGCGCAATGCTTCCTTGGACCGCTCAAACGAGCGGCATCACCGGCTTACCATCAAAGAGGACATGCGTGAGTATCTGCGTCAGTTTCCCGTCTACGATCTCAACGATGAGCTGGGTGGCCAGGAGAAGGTCTTTGGTCCGTTTGTCGAGTGGTTCATTCGTTTCAAGCTATTGCAGTACAACAAAACCACACCAAAACCGGCAACACGGGATCCGTCCCGTCCCGCTGTCCAGTTGGAAATCGACCGTCTTTATGTCGTTATCGAAAGAGGCGGAGACATTGGTGACCGTTGCCCCGACCGTCCGAGCAACGCTTCCTTTGGAGTGGCATGTAGACGGCACACCGCTGTCCGAGTTGTTCCCAGCGAGGTTTGCTGGATCCCCGGCCGAAGGCGAAGCTGTTGTCTGGGCTGCCATGCAGGCCGTTCACATGTTTGGGTTTATACTGACCTGCACCACGAACCTTGACGGGAGATGCCGCATTGGGAGGAGTTGTACGTGCTGCGACAGCAACAATCAGGATGGGACCGAGGGTTCGACTTCGACTTCGCCGACCCCTACTAACTTGTGGATCATACCATCAAGAACCGTAACCGCAAAGGTTGTTCTCTATGGCATTTCCCAAGCCGAGGAAATTCTGATGCAGGTCGACGTCAAAAGCTCGATTGAGCGGCAACTGCTCGCACATTCGCCGCCAACATTGGACCCGTCTCCGTACACGTATGCTGACGGTGAAGGGTATGTCAACGACAACGAATATTTGGACATACCCTTGGTCTCCGATGACCTATACAACCGCTCAGGCATCGCGAATCGAAACCATGGCGCAAACCGACCACCACCCCCTCTTCAACTTTTCATGTTCCTACTTGAGCATCACTTCAACCTCGAATTTGACTACGGCCTGTTCACTACCTGGCTGGAGGCCAAGCAGGATTACTGGCTGTTTAAGAAAAGGGCTACCATCTTTACCAACGGGCCCGAGCTCGTGCCGGAAAGAAGTGTGCTGGACTATACCAATGGTATGGAGTTTCTGGTGCCCTTATATACCCGGGTCTTCTCCTTTTATAACCGTGACGATTCGTACTTTGACCATCTCACGTATCTCGGTAACCCTCGCACGTGGGAGCCAAAATCATAGCTTTTCTGGGGACTTGTATTGTTGTTGACTCCGACAAGTTGGGTTGGCTCCACCTTTCCATCCCTCGTCGTTTATTGTATCACCCTTTCCTCTTCTTACTATTCCTTCTTTTGTCTTTGGCTAGACTGGCCCCTGGTTTGGGTATCCCTCGTTTAAGGTGTGCCCTGCGGATGGCAAAGCGGTTTGGAGCGCTTTTAGGGAGCCCCAAAGACAGAAGTCATCCTTGTTCCTCCACAGTCATGTTCCCATGTTCCTGCAGTAGCGCAGGATATGTCAACCCGGGGTCCCGGGCCGTTCCGTCACGGCCCGCCTTAACACGATATCTCGCTCGTGTTATAGTGGTTGTCGATGTAAGTACCTCTGGTGTACTTCTTGAGCTGTAGTATGTACAGCGTTGATGAAAGTTAAGATGTTGAAAGTGAATAAACAAACGTTGAATGGAAAAGCAGAGAAAAGGTCGAAAGAATGCCTGAAGGCCTACCCCAAAGCAACAAGAATCCTCTCACGTTCACAATTCAGCCACTTCCGCATGGGAACATCGTCAACCATAGCGACCCTATACGCGATGCCCTCCTGCCTCTTGATCAGATATAACACAAGAGACATGTTCAACCTCTTTCGCCATGGAAGACCAATCGGGTTGTCGGAAGAATGACAATCGCAATGAACTCGGCCCTCATCCGTTCCCTTTTCTCATTGCCGTGCTCCCGGTCTTCAAATGCCTCCCATTTTCCGTCCAGATCATCAAACACCGAGAGTACAGAAATACGCTCCCAATTGGTGTCCCTTACAGTGAATCGTCCGCCGTGGTGATAAGGCTTTACTAGATAGAGGTAAGCGCGTTCACACCAGAAGAAGAGAAGCTGATCATCAGGAGTGCGAGACAGGCGCTCGGGCGTGATATCAGGGCTGAGAGTCTTACAGACTACATCGAGGGTCAAGGATTCAGATGCGGTTAGATGGTTATAGGATTGCAGCGGCGACGCGGTTTCTATACCGCTCTTGAAGAGAGGCGTGGTACTTGACATGTTGTCCTTCGGAATGTCAGATGTCTTGACCAGTCGAAGAGGCATATTTCTGAGCACGTATGGCATGATCTCGAGTTTCAATTTCCTTTTCTTTTTTTTTTCTTTTTTTTTTTCCCCAAGTCAGCTTTAGTCTGCAATGAGGAGGAAGAAGAAGATTTGGCAACTTGTGTACCTGTCATGGCCTTATGCCACAACGATTATCGCTTGTAGGTACGTACCCTTGAATGGCGTTGAAGAGAAAATATTGCACTATACCCCCTTTCCAGCCGAGCCACGACCAGCTGGGGAACGGCACGTTGATTTGCAGGGATGTAGTGGGTAAAGTGGTCAGACATTGTCTTCGCACCAGAGACTCATACATGTTCCTGGAGTCCCAGCATAGAGCAACATCAAAGTGTCCCTTGGAGACAGGAAGACCCCACAGGAACTGCTCACCGGTCATTTCAGTGTACTCCCGGAGGATTGCAGAGAAGGCGTCATGAGCATCACCATCGAAACAGAGATTCCTCCTTGAGAAATCACTAACCAGTTCCCAGAACTTGTCTTGGAGATGCCATGACATTGAAGCAATTCCTTTAATGCTTTCGTAGGGGTTCAACGGACCGTCGACTGTTAAGCTTGCTTTTTCCATGGTTGCAACTTTGATGGAGGCAAGCTCGGTCTCCGTGTTGGTCTCCTCCCATTGTTGACGCCGCCTGCAACTCCAGAGTATTTGCTCACCCGTAAACGTGAACATGCGTCGCGACAGAACTCTTTCTTGTAACGTCCAACCACGGCTGTGCCAAGGAAGGCTAGATGTGTAAGGGTCATTATAATCCGTACGAGGCATCACTGTTGAGATGAGCCACAATGGCATTTCTTGTGGGCCCGCTGGTTTGATTTGAACCTTGCGTTGGATTGCCGTTCGAGGCGTACGGATACCCGCAAGCCCTGAACCGGAATTCTCGCCTGCGGCGGCCGCAATTGTGAAGACGGAACTTTTGTAGATATCACCCATAATTTGGATTTGGATCATCTTATCTGCGTCATCGTCTTGTATGATACAGAGCGCGTCCACCCAGAGGTACCGATAGCCTATATCGGATGTGAAGACCATGGCGTCTGTAATTGTTTGTGGTGTCATATCTGCGAGGGAACCGGCAGATTGTAATTGAAGGAGATTTTCACGCTTGAGCATGACGTGTTGTGTGGTGCCCCAAACATAGCTGAGCGTCACGTACGGGGTATCTCCGAGACGATGCTGCTCAAATTCAACAACTGCCTTGGCTTTAGTGTCGATAAGGCGGAAGGTTGATGTTTTGACACGTTCGCTTTTCGACTTGGGAGCAAACAGTCATTATCGTTCTCCAAACAGTTACGTAACCATCGCCGTGGCAACTCCAGGTCAATCAGGGCTGGCCTCTCACGTCCGCTGAACAGGCTTCGTCGTTTGCTATTGCCCATTTCAATGCTTTGAAAGCATTCAAAGAGCTCAATAACGCTTTCATACTTGGGGTAACGCTCAAACTCAAACGAACGCATCTCATGATGCCTTTCGGGTGCCGTCCATCGCAAGGAGATTCTTGGATAAGGAATCCAAGGATACGGATACGAGAGTTTGAGTCGGCCGAATATGAGTTCATGCGTAAATTCGAACTCCCGTAACGAGTTCCCAAGCGGCGCGTATCGCTTCCAGGTCACACCTGGAAGCGCTCCCACGTTGCCAGCAAAGGTGTAGTAGACGTCGCAAATGGGATCTTTCTCGAAAACAGCACGCGCTTTTATTCGCATCCCTGATGTTTCGAGAACGAGAGAGACTTGCCGGCAGAATGGGCAAGTGGCAGCAGACCTCTCAATACAGCTCTGCGTTCCTAGGCTCCAATGGGGACGATTACTGACGAGTACGTGGTATTGGATGAAAGGAAATATTGGTTCGATTGGCTTTCCTTCGTTTAGCTTTTTCACATCCTTGGAAGATGGAAGACGAAGCTGTTCAAAGTCGATGGCGGTGCAGTATTCACAAAGCCTTTCCGTTTCCGCCATCCTGGATCTGTCGACAAAAACAATAGTGATCCTGGCATATTGTTAACTCGGTTTGATAAGCCGTAGCGTGCGACCGGTGACTTGCCTTCTGATTCGGTGTATGCTGTTTCCTATGCGTTATCGCCGAAGAGAACAAGCGAGAGAAAAGGCCAGTGTCGTTGCTGAACACGCGCCGACCTGATTCATTGCGAGAGAGCGGTCAAGGCGAGGATGCTTAGGCTCCTATAAAGGAACAATCCTACCTGGTCATCTGAATAATCACGTGTAGTGTCTAATCGATTGGCTCTGGCGTGAAAGGGCAAAACAAGTTAGCTTACCCTCTTAAATATCGGGTTGCTACCTCAACCTTCCCGGTCTTCATTGTGACTGCTGTCAGTTGTACGACTCACAAGCAACTCTCAACACAGTCCACTGGATGCATCCCTAGGATTCAGTTGGGTTTAGTCGTGAAAAAAGAATACACCCTGCCTTTGGTGTGACCATGACAGCTTTCGGACTTCTTTGGGGTTGTTCCGAAGACATGTAACGGTCAACTATTCGACCAAGATAGAGCGCCCCGAAATTTACAAGTATAGCTCCGTAGCGTATGGGAGTGTTCAATTGACAAGGGGGAGCTTAGACTTTTCAGAGACGGTGGATGTAGATGGGGTGGGCAGTCGGTTTAGATAACGGGGTATAAAGGTGGGTTAGAAAAAGTGCCCCTTATCACGCCCACAGCCCAAGTTACCAGGTCAACGGCCTCCTCCATCGATCAGCTAGTACAACCGCTGGAGGTCAAAGTAGCCTCCAACTTGGCACCCCCGAGCCACGTCCATGTCGTCGAGGAGACGCATTTGCATCGGGAGGGACTCGGAGCCCCAGTCGGCAATTCATAAGTTTGGGTTGAACATGTATGGGAAGACCTTTGTCGCATCGACCTTTGGGAAGTGTTGTTCGCTTCTGCGGTAATACTGCCAATCATTGCGGTCAAGGATGGTAAGTAGTCTCTGATTGATTGCTGACATGGCTGTCTTGGTTGGAACAGCCAAGAGACTTGCGTGTAAACGACCAACATTCCGTCGGTGGATGGCACCTGTGGCCCCAGCAAAGGAGGTTGGACGTGTAACGGCGGTGATTTCAACAACCAGTGCTGTGCTTCGACCGGATTCTGCGGCACGGCGAGTGCCCATTGCGGTACCGGATGGTATGTCTCATGTTTCTCTCATTGTTGTGTTTGAAGGAGCTAGTTTGAAGCTGAAGCTGATTCTTGGATATATGAAAACAGTCAGAAGGGGTATGGACGTTGCAATTAGAGCTGTCCGGGAGCAACAGAGATGGGTGAGGAGGTGAAGATTCGGCCAGGCCCGGTTGGGTTCTCAACACTAAAAATTCTTGTTGAAACACATGTCGATGATTTGGGATTATGGGCAGGAGGGAACGGTGTGGAGGTTCGTCAAGGTTGCATAGTATCTCGAACCAAGTCCTGTCACGACCATAACCGTACCTCTCTATCGTCCGAGCCCAATATGTTTCAAGTCCCAGCAACCGGTGACTCAAAAAATCAAGAAGCCCCCATCCTCAATGATGACGGGAAGCATTTCGCCGAAATCTTGTGGTACTCTCGTTCGATGAAGCATCATGATGTGTTGTCTGTATCCGATCCCGTCGTCTGAAGTCCGTCTCCACACCCGGCATTGCGTAATCAAGCCCTTATCTTATCAACCGTTATCGGTATCTCCACGTGATACCCTTCAGCATCACCACCTACCTACCTACCTTTGCATTGCGTCTCTCTCAAACTCCGAAAACTCTCCATCAATCATTCTACACAGCACCCACGAAAAGAAATACGCAATGCATCATACTCTTATAGACTTGCTTGCACTCTTGTGAGAAAAATTGCAAGCCCAAACAAGTCTCTTCCTTTCAGAGACAATGCCACGGTCCATGAATCAACACCGATACGTCATCACCCGCTTTGCGTTCCGGTTGTCAAGCTCACTGTCCCACGATAATGCCTCTGTCTAGGTTTATTTGCTGCTGCGTGTGCCTATACCCGGTGGTGATGGCATTACCGGCCTTTATGCTTCCTATTTTACCTTTTCCATGGTCATCGGTCTCTGTTCAAAACTTCCACAGCATTGTACTACGTCCTGCTTTCATAGTTGTGTTGTCAATACAAGAATACGCAACACAAGATTTGTCTCCCCGTTTCTGGGCCTCCCTCTCTGGCCACTTCGCCTTTTGCTGCACCTACGCAGATGATAATTGCCCCTGGGAGGCCTCCCCATCATTTCATTCCCTCATTTCTTCACTATCTCTCTTCTTCACGCCCAGCACTCCTCGCATCCACATCTTCTTGCAGCCACTCTCCCTAATGCCCCGATGGCAAATTACGAGGCTTTCTATTATACCTTCGATGGAGCATCAGAAATTGCTGAGGCAAACTGACAGCCGGAGATCAAGGTAGAACGCCTCACTGGGACTCACCAACGAACAGCATTTGCTTTTACGTTGAGGATCTCAACAACCCTCCCGTGGCCATGGTTTAGCTGCCACTCTTGAGAGCAGCTTTAATCTCACCGTGCTCAATCTATAACATTACATTGGCTGTCCGTTGAGAAATTGGAGAGTGAAACATCTCATTGAATCTAATCCATCCTGGAGATGTAGACTGTGAGTCTCTTGGCTGTGGAGTTCCTTCCTGTTAGTTTCATGACCATCGATACTCCTTAGGTAGTACGCAAGCTGATCTCTATGCCCAAGACCTTTCGAGATGATAACCGGTCATCACTCCTGAGCAACACCGCTAGGCGCGAACAACGAGAAGCTTGGAAGGTGGACAACCCAAGAACATAGCCACGATGCTACAACAAGGAGTGATATGACCCAGCAAACCAAAACTCTCATGACTTGACACTGATGACGTTCAAGATCGTGATGACCAACGTGCTAGCAGCCCTTGAAAGCACAAGGCAAGTGGAAGACTCGGCATGCCAAATCCCCATGCCCATCACGATCACATCCCCACCACCAACAAAGATCAAGACCTAGCGTAGCTTCAACCCTCACAGCCACGATGCGCCGAGTCGGAGATGGAGATTGCAAAATCACCCCCAAAAGATGGTTGGTGAGTCGTGACGACGGTGAGCACGGTGATGGATGCAGGAGGCACGTACATAACTTGTTTCTCGGGGACAAGCTTGGTATACGCCTCATCATTTTTTGACTTCCACTTGGCATGTCAGGTCTTGTCATGCCCTGTTTGAATCATTTGATGCAATTTGAAGAAGTTGAAGCAGAGTGTATTGTACACCTTGGCTCGTCCGCCTTATCATCTCCATTTTTTCATGGGTCATGCGAGATAACGCGTAGCCGTTACTTGGTTTACCCTTGATGAGGCCCAAGAGTAAGAACGGCGATGAGGTGTTGATGAACTCCGTCCATCTGTGCTTGGCCTACGCGCTGGCATAGGTTGGGTTGGTTGACTCGGCTGGTTATATGTGTGTTGAGCATGAAGTGAGAAATTCACTGCCAACCTACTTGTCGTACCCATCGCCATCGAAGATACCCAAAGCTTTCTCTGAGTTAGTGCTTTGACCGGAGAATAGTATCACAGCCCTAAACCCTTGTGAGTAGTGTGAACAGTGCCTTCAACATGACGAATTCCACAGCTACCAGCCCCGAGTAATACCAAGCCAAACAAATGCCGAACGAAAAATGAGAAGGCGGAGAACCGAAGCCGCCATCACACCCGCGCGGACATATGCCGTGTACTGACATCTGCGTGAAGGAAGGAGGCTTAGACTTTTCGTGCCTCCTAGTCCCTGTTTGACGTTGTTATTTTTTACGATATCGATGGAGCCAAGGTGATTGATTAGTTTGAGGTACCATTGCCCTGGTCCAGTCCAGCCAAGTCGGTATCAAGTCGTTGTCCTGGCTCCGGTTTTCGGTACGGTATCCGGCCGAGTGCTTCGAGGCCGGACTGAGGCTGAGGCTGGACGTTGGAGGTTGGTTAGTAGAGGTAGCGTAGGATAGCATAACACCTTCCGTACTTTGAGCTCTCCGTCCAGCTAGCATAGCCAGCCGTGGTCACCAGCCGAGTGTTGATCAAGGTCGGATCTGGAAAGCTTCCGGTCCTCCGTCTTCTGGTCATGGTCATGGCCTGGTCCGTGATATGGCCTCAAGTCTAGCCGGGCGACATTGCTTGCTAGAGGCATTGCTGGCTGGCTGGCATCAATGTCTCCGATTGGGATTAGATTCTCCTAGTACCGTTACTGGAAGGGAGAAAAAGAAAGAAAGAAAAGGGCATAACAGGCGTTACGCCTCGTTACCTTACCTTCCACTTGATAACAAGACGACCGTGGTCCGGTCACGAGAGCGAGAAGCGAATACATACCAAGGACGCCGAGCCTCTCGCTGCGTATCATCATCATGCCTAGCATCACTTTCCATGATATTGAAGTCGGAGATTGTCTCCTTGGCGGGCTGAACTGAGTTGGTTGGGATGAAGTCATCCAGGAGTTCCCTGCCTTTTCTTTGCCTTTTTGGAAGCAAAAGTTGACATACCACTTACCTAACACACTCAGATATGATTCCACCAGGGAGCTTCAGCTTGGTACTCTCGCTTGGTTTTCGAAAAAGAAAGAGGTTCATATTCCACTCGTCAGGACTCTAAAACTTGCTCTTGTTCTGCAGGGTAGAGGTAGCATGTACCTACATTGACACCGCTTTTCTTTCCACACTCGGGACCGGGGCCGGGAAGGGACTGACATCAACCCCAAGCCGAATTTGTAACCAGTAGCGAATAAACTTGCCCTCCTCCCTTTTTTGTCCCACGTCGACGACGCAATGCAGATGCTGCGCCTCAATTTTCCCTTTCACCCTTATCCTAGTGGAGGTTAGTATTACGGAGGATCATGTGTGTGTCTGATCCTGAGTTCCGTCCCGAGTCCTGATCTGGGTTTTATCGGACGCCCAGGCAGTGCCAGGGTCTTTGGCATACTTTTTTTTCATACCACCTTCCCAATGATCAATTACCTATCTGTTGGACTTGGCGGGATCAGTGTAAGAAAAAAAAAAGAAAATGTAGCTATCCGTAGGCCACAGAGGTGCAAACAGCCCCTGGAGTACGCTGAACCCTTGTTTCGGAGATCACTTGATCTCGAGTACCGGCCGGGACGGTAAGTACCCCTACCGGTGAGGCTGGACGCTCACCGACTTCGATTCGGGCAGCTGAGTTTTCAACCTGGAATTTGTGAAGTCTTCTAGTTCGTGAAGGTGTTACTTGAGCTTTCAAGAGCTGTGTTGAGCGGCGACGTTCTTATGTGTATCTGGGTCCAATCTAGTATATGTGAGGTTTCGGATCTCCCTGGTACATAATAAAGGTACCGTTTTACACGCGGGGTGAAGCTCAGACGAGCACATCGAAAGAAAGAATTTTCTGACGACTTCCTGGATGTCGGCTTGAGGGGGGGTTTTGGCTGCTTGATCATGTTGCTTGCAAATATCAGTGTTCCCATTCCTGATCACATTTCGAACTGTAACCGGAGATAACGTCAACTTGCAGTATCTCCGACGTCTTACGATATCCCTTCGTCCTTTCGAAATTCCTCAACCTCGAGGAAGATCTGTGAACGTTCAACTACCGATCAGACCACATCACAGCAATTCACAAAACCCCTCAAGTCAACAAGAGTCGAGTGTCCCAAACAGGCGAAGCGAACAACGGACGGGCCAGAATCCATATGGAATGGGGCCCTGGCTTACCTGGTCCGTGGCCACCAATAGATAGCTTGGAAATGGCCAATTGAGAGGGTCTGCATTTGCACAGCCTCAATTTGAGATCCTCTCATAGGTCTTGGCTTTGCTAACCACCACTCATTGGGTTCCAGCTACCTAATCCTGATGTTAGTTGCGTCTCAAGGCCAGTTACTGATCGCCCCACCCACCACCGCTTTCGGTTCGAGAGCAAGAAGTTTGACTTTTTCAGCATGCGGCCTTGTTGTTCTTGTTCAGGAACGGAGAATCCTTTTACCACATCTCCTGGAAGAACCTCTCATTGGTTAATGATGATCAGTGAAATAGGGGTGTTTCTGTGCAGATATTTTTTGTACGAAACTCGGCGAGAATCGTACCAGCGCACAGTGATGGTGAAAGTCAAATGGACCCCAGGGGATCAGATATGCTCCAAGTCCGAGATACTCGCGAGCCAGGTAGAAGGAGGGCGGCACTGCCTAGTATTTCATGGCGTGTACAAAATCATGGGCAAAGTGCATACCTATTGCGTAGCGTCGCCGGACGTATGACAGTATTCCGATCGCCAAAGTCCAGACTCGGCCTACCGACCCAGCAAATCGGGAGCAGGGCAATCCCCAGCAACATGCATCATCGCCGACCACGAAGCTGGGAAACGCCCAACATCGTGTGGAGTTCGCTGCCGAAGACCTTCGCTGGCAGGCCGGTCATTTGTGACACGTTTAGGACTTGCACATAGCGGCGGCTCTTTTGAAACACCGGAGGTAAATGGCGTCCAATTGTCCTTGTGAAGCTGGGTACGTTGCGTGCATGATGGTGAAAGCTATGGATCTTTCGTTCGTTGGCAAATATGGCAGAGATCACGGTCATGCTTGGCTCTCCGCCCGCTGAACTGTAAATGGAGACCAGATACGCCATAACCAGGGCCATTAAGCGGTGTTAAGGGTCCTTTGTTGTGGTTTCTGGTATCATGGCATCCCCGAATTCTGAGCTTACTGATGGCGCCGCTAGCCCAGTATCGGTCTGGGCATCAGTATAGCGAAGCAAGTAACTAACAACTTAGTGAGTGGAGTGCCTGATGAGATCAAGTGTCGTGTGCCAAGACAGCGAGACAGTTACATACCTAGCCACATATCTACTATGCAGACGTGACGTGATGTTGTTCCTGCACTCGCGATCCTGTGACCTACTCTCCCTGGGTCGTTGTTCTGCAACATTGTTGTAATTTTGGAACGGTCTTGTCCGGTGATGATGCACGAAGGTCGGCAACTTCGGCTTCCAATAAGGCTGAATACTCGGCGTGATATGGGACAGCCTTGGCTATGCATGTGCATCTGTGACATTCTGGGCACCACATGCGGCTCGCAGCCTGGTTTCATCGCTCACAAAACTTCACGTTGATGGTGGAAGCAAGTGGTGAAATCTGACTGGCTGCCTTGGGTCTCGCCTTGCCAACACCTTCCGCTATGATATCGGAGAAGGTGCGTATTCGTGAGTAGCATTGGATGGTGTACAAGTCACCTGCCTGCGAGGATTATCCGAGAAGGGCAGAATTTGCATAAGTGCGAAAAGGGGGCATTGGCACTTGGAAATGATGTTAACGATCAGCTTCCTAAACAGGAATTGTCTCCAGGGTGTTAGAGGTGTGATAAGTGGGGAGGGATTTTGCGCGAAGGATCGATGATCGACTGTGGCATAAAAGCTTATTTGGTGTTAGCAGCGACGGGATAGTCGTGAATGATAGATATTAAATCGCCATTTTGGGGATTTGCCCGCTTTGTTTGGAAGCTGGGTTGCGGGTCAAACTACCGCACCCGATATCAGCATGGGTATATGGAAATGAAAACGAGCCTTCTGGAAACATGTTCCTGCAAGAGAACCCATCTAGAAGGTGACAATTTTGAGAGCGATTGCGTCGTCTTGAGGGGCTTGGTTCCTGAGCATGCGAGATATGTGCCTTCACGATATCCCGCGTGTCACCGTTGGGGGCTGATAGTGACTACCGCTTAGTAACCCAGCAATGGTGAGGTTGGTTCGACCAGACCGAACCTTTAATTCCACTTCCTGGGGCTGAAACCTCCCAGCACGTCTTGACATGCTAGCAGACACCCATAGAAGACGAAAGCAAGCCGCGCGCCAAAGTAGTAAGCATAAGCGGGCAGTGTTCTGAGGATAAGGATGTTCTCTCCGGAGCGAAAGGGAAGCCTAGAGGTCAGCCTTGAGGTGCCGGTAGTTGGCAGATTGGGAACGAATCATATGGCGTTCTCGGATGACTGCCGATGGACGATTGGGGTCCCGGTTGTCCGGGCTCCTATAAACCGGAGCGGAGGTGTCGTCACATTGGTCAAATGTGAACATGTGGTGCCAGCTTCACGAGGGGTATTCCGGTTAAGATGTGCAAAAGAGGAGATGCCAATGGGGGCTTGGATGTCTCTGCTTGAGTGCCGGGCGAACAGAGGGTGGTGGGAAAGGTTGAAACGTGCAATKGCCTGGATGGCTAACATGAAATCGCAAATGGATGTCGCATCATTGCGCATAAAGCAGCGCAGCGGGATGATGAGTGTGGCGCTTCTTGTTGATGATGCTTGGCTTTTAGTGTGTCCGTGGTAGGGTGGTGGTCGTTTGCAAGCGAGACCAAGAGGGTGTAATTGCGCTGCTTGGATGTTCGGGTTCGATCTGAAAACAAGCACGATCTTGGCCTTGACTTTGGATGTGTCGTGGAAATGAAATGCTAATCCGCCAAGATGATGCAATTCCATGACGGCGGCATGTGTCAGCTTCGAAGTCTTATTGGCCAAGTAGTCAGTGTTCCTCGCAGGGAAATGGATGTCAGCAAGCGGTTGGATACCGAAGGGATATCGAATTTGTGAGGGCGTTTCATGAAACATTCGACATGTATCCAATATCGAGCTTGACGCATTGCTCGGCGGCAACGAAAAAGCGTCGATAGTAAGATACCATGGATGCCAATGGTGGATGGACGAGGCTGTGTAAATGATAGCCAAGGTGAATGCTGGGAATTCCTTTATCCCTCTGCCATCTGATACCCTCTTGGTGCCGTACTGTTCGATGCGAGTGTCGGATCAAAGAAGTCGATATGGCTCCGAAGTCCAGACTTGAGGAGGCGAAAGTAGCCGGAACCATGAGCATCACGGTAACTGCGCCTCAGCCAAGTCTCAGTTCGCCCGAGGAATTTGATACAGACAATGGGGGTGCCGCGTCACGATCTTGTCGTCGTTGTTGAGTTTTTGGTCGCATGTGTCCAGCTAGTATCGCCATTGTCTAGGTTAGGTGGTCAGGGTGGAGAGAGGTGATATTGAGGACGAGGGGGACAAGAGGCCAAGACGGGGGGCAAACTAACCTCAAGTATCAAAAGAGGCAGCTCAAACTCATGGCAACTTGGCTACCTCTTTGAGCCATGGAACCTTTGAAACCCAAGAGCACAGCCACTTGTCTAGAGGGAAGGTTGGGAGTAACAGAACGGGGAAGATGTTGAGAAGAAAGTGCGTGGTGTTTGCGCTTAGACAGGTTGTGGTTGTGGTGGGGTTGGTTTCTGCAGCGATTTTATGTAAACTGCGTGCTGTGGAAAGGCTGCATGCGCGCACAACCCTCGTTGCCAAGTGCAGTGACTGACATGAAAACTTTGCAGGGCGACTGGTGCTCGAAGTTCGTTGTTGAGGCAGCCGAGACATTTTCAGTCGTTGTCCCGGGTGCAATTTCCAGACTGAGTGAGGTGCACAACCGCTCTTTCCAATGTTGATGTCACTTCATGGAGGTTGAATTGAAGTTGGAACTCCACCCAGTTCGGCAAGACCCACCTCCTGACTCCAAGCGGAAGGCACGCATGGTACGTCACAAGGCGGCCAGGAATCCAGTGAAGCTGCTCGTTGCATGCATCTGGACATTACCTTTTTCCTTGACAGATTTCTGAGGATATTGTCTAGGTTAATCATCCAAATCGCTAGGGCTGACAGTCAGTAAGCAGCACAATCCTACTATCAGAGCCAACAAGTCTTGGAAATCAAGAGATCTTGAAAATCATGTGTTAAGCTTTTGCAGGCCCCCACACATGTCGCACTATCAGGAGGTCATTGCGACCTTGAAAGCTTAAGTAGCGTGCATGCATGGAGACCCCACGGAGGTTGAAATTAAAACTGGAGCCTTTGTTAGTGGCGGCTCCACGTCTGAGGCACACACTTACCCTAAACAGACTAGCGATATGAGCTATACCGACTTTGATACCACTTCAAGTTAGATCTCCAAGATTGATCATATCCCCGCATCGAGTTGTCCTGGAGATTCCATATAACATCTTCCTAGAAACAATGATGCCATCGACAAAACATTACGGCTCAAGGGTTATGGTGTCGCATCTTTCACTAGCAGAGACCAGCACAGTTGGTGATTTGATACGAGAGAGTGCAAACGGATTGACTTTGGACGGTCCAACAGAGAGAAAGGGAGGCCAACTGAAAATTACCGTAAACGGTACTGGGTTACATTGACCGGGGCGGTTGGCCAGTCCCTGAGAACTAGCAATGCCAAGAGTGGCAGTGCTCAGTGAGGTCCGGCGCCAAGCTTATCAGATCCGGCGCCAAGCCTATCAGAGGAGACTCGTTTGGAGATCCATTGTGCAGACGCAGACGTTGCACCGACATCGTTCGCCCATCGCCCGAATGATTCGGTGTCGTTGTCGTTGAACAGTCGCCGTCAGTCCGTCCCGTCTTTTTGGTGGCCCGGCTGGTGGTGCCCGAAGGTGCAAATCGGTGAATCTGAGGCGGTCCGAACTGGAGGCAATTGGAGCCAGACGCATCGAGAACGAACAGAGAGGGAATGAGGGCGTTGGGGTGAAATATGTAGTAAACGGGCAAGACCCATCTTCTCTCAGGAGGAAGGACCTGAGTGCCAGCCAATGTCTATTTGTGCCATTCAACGCCTCAGATTTGCTTGCACCTTCCATTTCCACAACTCACAATTGCCCGGCCAATTTCTCTCCGTCTCACTTTTTCCAAGATCAAAGCACTTTTGTGTGCCACACACCGACCGAGTGCTGCCGCTGCACTACCTCTGTATTCCAGAGGAGCTTCCATTTCCATCATCATAGGCCGTCATCAATATCATCATCCCCCCTTCATCAACAATCTTCTGGTATATGATCGAAAGGTTGCTTTGGGGGTAGCATCGTTGATCCGCCGACAAAGCGTATCTTCCTTGGCTATCGCAAAATTACATAGTACATACATCTCGACAGATGCGTGAATAATACCGACCAGGGTTACACTTGTAACGGACCACGGTGCCCCTGGCTGCATGATCGACCCCTTTTCCCTTGGTTCTGCATTTGTTGTTACGGAGCAGTACGTTACAATACTGTACTGCGCTCAGGCATCTCACTTGCTCCTGTCTGAAGCTGGGCGCTTCCCGTTTTCAAATCCGGATATTATAGCATTGGACTTCTAGATCTTGCCCACCATCGATCCCCTCCTGGCTTCTGTTTTGAATCTTCCAATCTTCCAATTCACTTCAACAAACTCAGCTTCGGTGCTTCCCGCCGTTTACACTACACCGCGTCCAACATAGAAGCTGTTGGTCGGGCGAATGCTCTGTGCAGCGACCGGAGGCCTTGAACTTTTTGTATTTTTGCTGACCGCGCATTTCCACCTCGCCTCCCTTCCCCCTTGCCGTCTTTCAGTTTTTACCATTGATTCTTTCAACCTTCGATTGCAGGCTAGCCTGACAAAGCTGAGGTACCTTCTACTTACAAGTTGGCAGCTCCGCCGCTGTTTTTTGGGTCGGCCACCTCACTCCCGCGCTTACCATCAACACCGCCGAAGCACGCTACGGTACAGGGTACCTTATACGTCCAAGAACGGTATAGCTTGGGAAGCGACAACAACAGCAGGGTCAAGAAGAACCTGAAATCTCCGCCAGGGAGGGTTTGCTTAAACTCCCCCAGGCACCCCAAACCAAACCCCTTCATCTTGTCGGACTGCCCAGCTACAACCATACAGGTATCCAACCTACTCGACTCTTGTTGAGTGTGGCTCTGTTTACCGCGCCTCGATTTCCTGATATTGCAAATCAAACAGAGTTCGCCTTAGCAACGCGGACAATTGAGCATTCCATCCGAGACCAGGAATCTGCCCTTGCGCAGCTGACGGGTTGCCCATTGGCCTCCGTGTCCACCGCGTTCGAGGTGGTCACGCTAGACAACACAGCCGCCAACTGACTCCTCTCTTTTGCCATTGAGTGTCAGCTATCATGGCGGACAACGCAAAGAGCCCTCCCACGGCGGGCGAAATCACGCCTGTGACTAGGAGACAGAGAGCGTAAGTACTCAGCATCCTCCTACCTACTACATCTGCCATCATACGCATGCCTTGGAAGGGCTGCTGCTGCTATCAACATAGCCCACAGCTAATACATCATACAGCCCTACAATTACCATTGACACCACGGCGGTATCTCCTCAACCGCAGGAATCTCCTGAAAGCGCCCCAAGAGGTGTCTCATACTCACCTACCTCGTTGGGAGAGGACGCATATAGCCCTACCGCCATGGACCCCATCGCCAGTCACTGGACCCCTTCCCACCAACACTCCAACTCTCTAGGACAGAGGCCCGAAATGCGCCAGTCCACCTCTTTCGACAGCAGAGATAGTCGCCCGACAAGTCCTCACAATGTCTCCAGCCCTGTTACCTACCGTCCCATGGACCCCCACAACTTCCTGTCAGTCCCCGGCGCTGCTGGCAGGTCAAGACAAAACTCAGTCAACTCCAACGATGAGACCCGCTCGATAACATCATCGCAAGGGGAGACGGTTATTGGAGCATCTTCCCACCAAGGCGACAAGAATGGCCGCTCCCTGTCCAGCAACACATCGGACAACGCCCAAGTAATGAACGACCCAGATGCTCTCAAGCCAGACCAAGGAAGGGAGGCCGACTTCGAGGTTGTCGACAATCCCTTCGCCTTCACCCCCGGTCAACTCAACAAAATGTTCAACCCCAAGAGTCTTTCCGCCTTTTGGAAGTTGGGTGGCCTTGTCGGTTTGGAAAAGGGTCTCAGGACTGATAGGAAAGCCGGTCTCAGCATGGATGAGGTCCAAGTCGATGGGCGTGTAACCTTCGACGAGGCTACTGCCCGTCCATCTGGGAACTCACCCGACAAGCCCAAGGCTGCCACCGAAACTGTGCTCGCCAAGACCGACAGCCACGCAGCAGAACACCACAAGAAGCATCATGGAGACGACCATTACACATCGAGAAAGCGCGTTTTCTCCGACAACAGACTGCCAGAAAAGAAGGGCAAGAGCTTGCTGGAGCTGATGTGGATCACCTATAATGACAAGGTCCTCATTCTTCTTTCTATTGCCGCCGTTGTTTCGCTCGCTATCGGACTGTACCAGACGTTTGGCCAGGAGCATAAGCCCGGTCAAGCCAAGGTCGAGTGGGTAGAAGGAGTTGCCATCATTGTCGCTATCGTCATCGTTGTTATGGTTGGATCCCTGAACGACTTCCAAAAGGAACGCCAATTTGCAAAACTCAACAAAAAGAAGCAAGATCGTCTGGTCAAGGCTATCCGGTCCGGCAAAACGGTTGAAATCTCGGTTTTCGATGTCCTGGTTGGCGATGTTTTGCATCTTGAGCCTGGTGACATGATCCCTGTCGACGGTGTCTTGATTGAGGGCTACAATGTGAAATGCGACGAGTCTCAGGCAACCGGCGAGTCCGACATCATCCGAAAGAGGCCTGCTGACGAGGTTTACGCCGCCATCGAGAACAACGAGAACCTCAAGAAGATGGATCCCTTCATTCAATCTGGTGCTCGCGTCATGGAGGGCATGGGTACCTACCTGGTCACTTCCACCGGTATTTACTCAAGCTACGGCAGAACCCTCATGGCGCTCGATGAGGACCCCGAGATGACTCCTCTTCAGTCCAAGCTGAACGTTATTGCCGAGTACATCGCCAAGCTTGGCGGTGCTGCTGGTCTCTTGCTCTTCATCGTCCTCTTCATCATCTTCCTGGTCAAGCTTCCCAAGTCACAGCACACTCCCGCCGAAAAGGGTCAGCAGTTCTTGAACATCTTCATTGTCGTTGTCACCATTATCGTCGTTGCCGTGCCCGAAGGCTTGCCTCTTGCCGTCACCTTGGCTTTGGCCTTTGCCACCACCCGCATGTTGCGCGACAACAACCTGGTTCGTCACCTCAAGGCTTGCGAAGTCATGGGCAATGCCACCACTATTTGCTCGGACAAGACTGGTACCTTGACCCAGAACAAGATGCAAATCGTTGCTGGTACCCTTGGCACCACCCATAGGTTTGGTGGCGTTGGCTCTGCCGGTGGTCTCAACCCCGAGACTCCGGACAGCCCGACTGAGGCCGACGTCACCGCAAAGGAAGTTGTTGCCTCGCTTGATGCCTCTGTCAAGGAATTGCTTCTCAAGTCCATTTCTCTCAACTCCACTGCTTTCGAAGGCGAAATAGACGGTGTCAAATCTTTCGTTGGCTCCAAGACTGAAACCGCCCTTCTCGAGTTCGCCAAGGAGCATCTTGCCATGAGCCCTATTGCCGAGGAGCGTGCCAACGCCAAGATCCTACATCTGATCCCTTTCGACTCTGGACGCAAGTGCATGGGCGTTGTTGTGGCGCTTGACAACGGCAAGGCACGGCTTTATGTCAAGGGTGCCTCTGAGATCATGCTGGAAAAGTGCACCCAGATTCTGCGCGACCCCTCCAACGGCATCACTGCTGGCCCCTTGAACACCGAGAACCGCGAGACCGTCTTGAAGCTCATTGAGACGTATGCGAGAAACTCGTTGCGCACCATCGGCATCATCTACCGGGACTTCCATCAATGGCCTCCTGCCAAGGGGCGCCGTACTGGAGAGGACAAGGAGGAGATCGTCTTTGAGGATATTTGCAACCAGATGATCTTCGTCGGCATGGTTGGTATCAAGGATCCTCTGCGCCCTGGTGTTCCCGAGGCCGTCCAGCTGTGTCAGAAGGCAGGAGTCGTTGTCCGCATGGTTACTGGTGACAACAAGATCACTGCTGAAGCAATCGCCAAGGACTGTGGCATTCTCCAACCTAACAGTCTCGTTATGGAAGGTCCCGAGTTCCGGAACCTCAGCAAGGCCAAGCAGGAAGAGATCATTCCCCGGTTGCACGTACTTGCCCGTTCCAGTCCCGAGGACAAGCGCATTCTGGTCAAGCGTCTCAAGGATATGGGCGAAATTGTTGCTGTCACCGGTGACGGAACCAACGATGCCCCTGCCCTCAAGATGGCCGATGTCGGTTTCTCGATGGGTATTGCTGGTACTGAAGTCGCCAAGGAGGCATCCGCTATTATTCTCATGGACGACAACTTCAACTCGATTGTCAAGGCTTTGAAGTGGGGACGTGCTGTCAATGATGCCGTGAAGCGCTTCCTTCAGTTCCAGCTTACTGTCAACATTACTGCCGTCATCCTCACCTTCATCTCTGCTGTCTCCAACAAGGAGCAGGACTCTGTCCTTACCGCCGTGCAGCTTCTGTGGGTCAACTTGATCATGGATACTCTTGCCGCTTTGGCGCTCGCCACCGATCCTCCTGCCGACAGTGTCTTGGACCGGAAGCCTGAACGCAGGGGTTCTGGCATCGTCTCGACGACCATGTGGAAGATGATCATCGGTCAAGCCGTCTACCAGTTGGCCATCACCTTGTTGATCTATTTCGGCAAGCAAGGTGTTTTGCCCAACTACGATGACAACGTTACGGATGATCAGATCCAGACTCTTGTCTTCAACACGTTTGTGTGGATGCAAATCTTCAACCAATGGAAGTAAGTAATAGAATATGTCACTGCCACCCAAAACATGCCGCTAACCGCATTCATAGCAATCGTCGTCTGGATAACAACTTCAACATTTTCGAAGGCCTCACCAAGAACTTGTTTTTCTTGGGCATTTCCGCCATTATGATGGGCGGTCAGGTCTTGATTATCTTTGTCGGTGGCCAAGCCTTCGAAATTGCCAAGGACAAGCAAACCGGAGCCATGTGGGCATACGCTCTGATCCTGGGCTTCATCTCCATCCCTGTCGGCATGATCATCCGTCTCATTCCCGACTCGTTGGTTGAGCGTTTGGTGCCTGACTATATCAAGAGGAGGGCTAACAAGACGCCTGACTTGACGGTGTCTGATGATGAGCGGTTCGAGTACTACCCGCCTGCTTTCGCCGAGGTCAGGGACGAGCTGGCCTTCCTGAAGCAGTTCAAGGGTGGACGTATCAACAACCTCAAGTTCGCCATGAAACATCCTCGCGAGACCTTCATGCCCAAGAGGAGCGCTTCCCACAGCAGGTCAAACTCCAAGTCCAACTCGATCAATGTTCCCATGACACCAATCCGTCAGGATAGCACCGGCGCCGCGCCTTCAATCGCTCCCCCTACACCTGATTCCAGGAGACGGAGCAGAAGCACGCGGTCCAGGTCCAACAGTGCTCTTGGGGCATCTATGGTGATGACCGGTATTATTGCTGGCAGTGTTGCCGCGGGATGGGCGCCGTCACCTGTTGAGCGCCGGCCGGATTCCGATTTTGGCCTGTTCCCTCCCAAGTCGAGCCCGCAGGCCGAGTCTTGGCAATCTGAAGTGCAGCCCTCGCAGCGATCCCTTACTCCTTCCATCAATGAGGAGCAGGAGACGCCCGAGGTTGTCCCCAGCAGCGTGGAGCAGACCGTTCCCATCCTCAGTGTGCCCAAGCCACCAGGGAATAAGTCGGCCTGAATGGCAGGATATTTGGGAGTAATGGACGGTTAACGGGGAAGAATTTTAGATACCCCATTTTGAACCTAACTCAACACCTTGATTACGTTTTCCCTCCATCGATACGTTGTAATACTAGTTGTACACAACTGTGTTCATCCAACCAAGAAAAAAAGAGAGAGAGAGCTCGGTGGGAGAGGAGGAAGCGGTTAAACAAACACTCGCTTTGGTTTTATGGGATTTTGCAAGCTCGGCGTTGGAAGTTACAGGTCTTTTTGAGCGTTTTGTCCTTCATCAACATTGCAGGTTATTGCCTTGCTGGATATATACACTGTACGGGAGCAGGGAGTGAGTGGTCGGGAGAGTGGAGTGACTGTATGGTTATTGAGTGAAAGAAGAGTTTAACGAGTATGGTATGCATACGTTTGTTTTAATGCTGTGCGGCAGTAATACGTTTTGGGGAGGAAAGAAGAGAAGGATGGACATGAGATAAAAGACGTGGAATATCGATACCCCTTGTCCACACGGCATTCGTTGTACGTATTTGGTTTTTATGATTCTTTAGTACTGTTAGAAATCAACAGCGGAATCGACATATGATGATAGCTCGATAGTCTGGGATTGAAGGTTTTGGTGATGGGATGATGTGTGATGCTTCTCAGGGACCGAGATGCTACAGAGCTCCTATCGCTGCCTGTAAGCTCGTTGAGTTAGCAGGCTAACAATGTATCAAAAATGCCAGTAAACTACAAAGTGAACACCCGCTGGTAGACGATGATCACGGAATCACACTCCTGCATCATAACCTTCAAAATTGAAGATCTTTGCCCGGTGACACAAATGTGAATAGCCGGGCAACATGGAACGGTCACGTCACTTTGTGATGTTTGGCACACGGTCCCGCTGCAGGTCCCGCCCGGCAGGTGATGTGATGGCACGGGCGGATGTTAGATTGTTAACAGCGCTGATAAGATAAGGATTTCACCGTGCTAGGAGGATCTTCCCGGGAGTTGTTGGACGGGACAATTGAAGAGATTCTAGACCGGTCAGGGCCTAATAACATAAAAAACAGTGCTCTACAATGCTGTTTTGTGCAAGCGAATACTGGAGGTGCGGGTAGGCAATTGCGATTCCATTCACTTGACATTCTGCGAACGGCAACATGTTATCCCCTCCATCCGGCCGGATGAACAACTCCGTTTGAATCCCCGAGTGCCGAGTTCGACTTTTCATCCTTGAGATAGTCGACTTGCTCTTTCCGCTTTAAACCTTTTACTCTCTCCAAGGTTTATAACTGACCGGGACTAATTGCTTGGTTTGCTTGGAGGCTCGTAACAGTGACAAGGGCTGCATACATAACCTCGCTCACTGCCCGTCCACAAGCCAAGAACCAACCCGACTGAACCATAGCACCACTTGCAGGCCAACGTCAATTGTTGTTCTTTGTCTATTCATTACGTCTGCGCTGTGCAACGTTCATCGTCGAGACACACATTCTTGAGAATACTGGGGGAAACAGCACATGACAAACTGAATCAAAGTCCACGGTATTAACTGGCAGGACTCGCTGGACCTCACAGGCTATCCCATCACTGACCACGATACGATATCCACTTTCTTCCTCTTTCCGTGTCCCTAAATCGATCGTCTCGTCTCATTGCGCTCATTCATAACTGTCTCTCCCTTTTTTTTTCTTCCCCCAGTCCAGTTCCATTTCCATCTCTCCCTTCTTCCCTTCCTTCCGTTTCCACTTTCGAACAAGTCGGCCCCCAATTCACCGAACCACACAGACTCCCGGTTCCCATCTCAACGCCGGCCATCCCAAGATTCCCGGAGACCTCGTCGTCGGCGACTTTCCTTCACAGCGCAAGAAACAACCACCACCATCGCGCGTTTTTAATCACTTCCTAATTTTCCCGGCTTTTGGCACTGTCACCGCTTTTAACTCTTTAAACTCCTTTTATTGAGCCCTCTGGATCATCATCGGTCTTAGCGGCCCCATTTCACACCTCATCACCACCTTTTCTGTCTTGGGTGTCTCTTTGCCACTTCCATCCGCAAGGGTATCTCGGAACTTCCACGTTCAAGTTTCTTTGCCAGGGCAACCAACCGGGAACTGGGGCAACTCCTTAAAAGAGTTTCCTTTTTTTCCTCCTTCAACAAAATTGCTTCATCAACTTTCCCACCTCCTCCACCAAAACACGGGAACGACAAGGACGGACGCAACCACCTTCTGCTTCCCCCTCTTCCCTTTCTGCCTGCTGCGCGCGTCACGACTTTTGCGTTAGGCAACCTCGTCGTCACCTTACCTTGCTGAGAGCAACAACCACACATAACTTCTCCTCACACCTTTCACACACGGTTACGGTCACTCAAGCTCACTAAACTCTTGGCCACCTCATCATCCGTCATCCACAATCACAACACGGACCCCTGCCTTATTTACCTCATTAACTCTCGAACCCACACCCGGGCCTTCACCGCTCAACACCACAAAATTACCTTGAACCCATTTCCCTCTCATCATCGTTGTTTCCATCGACGCCCTCCATAAACAGACGCAAGCGGTATTAAGGATTTTCAGATCTCGAACTTCCCAACAGACGCAAAAGAAAGAGCGCAGAAAGAGAGAAAAGATGGATCCCTCGCGTCGCGGGGTCGTCAACGGCGCAGGGGCCGCCGCAAGTGGCAGCAGCAAACAAGGCAACAACAGCTCCGCGCCCAAAAAGTCGAGCAGAATGAAGGAGGTGGTCAACTACGACGAAAAGAAGCATTTGCTCGACTTGGAGGAGGACATTACGCACCCGGTTGCGCACAGGCAGCTGAACGAGCTGGAGGAGCATGTCAACGATCTTCACGAGTCGTGGGAGACGGAGTCGATTTTTGAGGAGATTTTGGAGGATATCACGGAGGACAAGTTTTTTACTGATGGTAGGTTTCACATCCCTCACACAGTCTCAGATACGGGTTTCGCGGGTTTTGTTCTTTTGGCGAGCCTTTGATGGCTTTGCAGGTGCAAACGGGTCATTTTGAGCTTCTTTCAGCTCGCGAACTGAGGAAGAAATGGGTGCGGTGGGAGGAGTATAAAACATTGCGTCGGAAGCGGCGGAAAGAGCGAGGGAACCCGGGAATCTTGGTCAAATGTTGTCAGGCAAGAATTACGCTAACCATGAATTGCTTCTTAGATCCTGAAGCCTGCACTCCGGAGGAAGCGGTCGAGTATCGACGACTTCTTAGACTGGTCGGACCTAAGGTGTTCGTCCAGCGAACCGTAGACGCAGGCGTCATTCCCATCAAGAAGCTCCTCACGGCCTTTGGCATCCGTCCGCCCGCCTTCCTGGAAGGCGCTGGCGACGATGCCTACTTCAGCCTTCTCACGCTGGCTATGACCCGGGAGATCCAAAAGCGGGCAAAGCTGATGAAATACAACACCATCGACGACGCCGTCGAGCTGCTCAAGCGCTCCAAGAACATCATCGTCCTCACCGGCGCCGGCATCTCCACCTCGCTTGGAATCCCCGACTTCCGCTCTAAGGGCACCGGTCTCTACTCCAAGCTCGAGCACCTCGGTCTCAGCGATCCGCAGGAGGTCTTCGACATCAACATTTTCCGCCAAGACCCCAACATCTTCTACTCGGTTGCGCGCGACATCCTGCCCAACACGGAGCGCTTCTCGCCCACGCACGCCTTCATCGCCCTGCTCCAGCAAAAGGGAAAGCTGCTAACCAACTACTCGCAAAATATCGACAACCTCGAAGCCAAAGCCGGCATCCACCCGGACAAGCTCGTGCAATGCCACGGCTCCTTCGCCACCGCCACCTGCGTGAAATGCGGCTACAAAGTCCCCGGCGAATCCATCTTCCCCGAAATCAAAGCCGGCCGCATCCCGCGCTGCCGCAAATGCGCCCAGGGTAGCCGTACAACCAACAACTCCTCTCGCAAGCGCAAGCTCGCCCGCGACGGCACCGAGAAGAAGCCGCGCCGCGTGAAACCCGGCGAGTACGACAGCAATTCAGATTCCGAATTCGACCAGTTCAACAGCAACAACCACTTCTCCTCAGATCCTTACTCCTCCGAGCACGGCTCCAACACCATGGGATGCGGGGTTATGAAGCCCGACATCACCTTCTTTGGCGAAGCCCTACCAGACGAGTTCTCGACGCGGCTTACGGAGCACGATCGCGACCTGGTCGATTTGGTGATCGTCATCGGCACCTCGCTCAAGGTCGCACCAGTCTCCGAAGTCGTTCCCTTCCTGCCCCCGCACATCCCGCAGATCTACATCTCCCGCACGCCCGTCAGCCACGTGAACTTCGACATCGACCTCCTCGGCGACTGCGACGTTGTCGTTTCCGAACTATGCAAGCGTGCGGGTTGGGATCTGCAACACGAGATGATTCCCGAGAACCAAGTAATTCGCACCGAGCTGGCGGAGGGGTATAATTCCCGCCACGTGTTTACGCAGGTGGAGCCGAAGCCGAAGCCGACGGTTGTGGCGGAGCTGACGCATCATACCCCCAAAGAAGTGGCGAAGGAGCAGAGGGAGGCGAATCGTGAGGAGAGGAGGAGGAAGAGGGAGGAGAGGGAGCGCGAGATGAGGGAGCAGGAGGATATGAGGGCTGCGGCGGAGAGGGTGAAGAAGTTGGAGAAGAGGGCGGAGAAGGAGAGGAAGAGGGAGATGAAGGAGAAGGAGAAGGAGAGGGAGGGGGCTATGCAAGAGGGGGATGTTGTGAAGGAGAAGGAGGGGAAGAAGGACAGTGGTAAGGTGGTGAAGGAAAAGGTAGCAAAGGAGAAGGGAAAGGGACTTGAAAAGGAAAATCGGGAGAAGGAGAAAAGAAAGGAGCAGAGGAGTAGCGTTTCTACTGTTTCTGAGTGAACATAGAAAGAAAGAGGAAGCATTGGGTTGATAGGGACGGATATGGAATGGTATGGTATGGTATAGCATGGTATGGCATGGTTTGGATCGGTATTTCAACTCAATCATTGCTCAAGGCGTTTTTGCGGGTTATTTTTCACAACAACAACAACACCCATGGTTCTGGTCAGGTCCGGCTAGGTTAGGTATACACAAACGGGGGATGAAAATGAAGATGGTTCAGAAGATGGAGCCGATGTTGGAGTAGTAGCATTGTATGTTTCTTCCCGGTCGATGGATGGATGCATGCTTCAAGCATTTCGTGTGTTGGATGGAGTATTCAAATAGTCTGTTTGTTATATGCGGAGGAAGTTCATCTCATCTCATCAACCTCAGATGGAAAAAGAAAAAAAGACGAGATCGAGGTACAAACAAAAGCAGACAACCTACAAAAATAATGTAATGATACCCGCAGTTCTTATTATCCCGTTACTACCTACTCGTTCGTCCTAATGCATTGTGGTCACCTCAGTCAGTGCTTCCGCAAAATATCACCATCCAACCTACCCGAACTTCCACAGTCCAACCAACCAACCATGGCACACTTCCTCCGAGTTTGCGTTACCATAGACGACAACGAACTTACTGACGACAAAAAAAAAGAAAGAAAAAAAAAGAAAAAAAAAACCAATTGAGCTACCAAAAAGAAACAATTGAGCTGCTCCATCAAGAGTGGAGCAGCAAAAGAAATGGCGAGTTTTGAAGATTTGCCCACAGCCAGAATCGAACTGACGACCTCATCATTACTAGTGATGCGCTCTACCACTGAGCCATGCGGGCTTTTATTGGTTGTTGTTGAAAGTTAGTCGCAAACTGAACTTTAAGTAAACGACTGGCAACGCTCATTGTTATCGTAAAGGAGACCAAACAAAGTCCAAAACTGCGATGCAATAAACATTCAACCTTGCAAGCGCTTTCTTTTCGTATCAGTATGACTTTGCATTGAGTGTATTTAGACAAGAAAAGATGAAGGAAGATAGGGAGAGAGAGAAAGAAGCAAGCCATGTCCATTGCGCCAGTTATGTGTGTCCTTATGTTTGTGTGTGTGTGTGTGTGTGTGTAGTCATTCAATTCATCATACAAGAGAAAGATTCAAGTTCCGAAACCCATGCCCGAAGCCATTCATCCTTCCATGCCCCCAAACAGTTGCTAACCATACCCAGAACATCCAGTCTATAAAAACCTCCAAGGAGCCATCCAGTTTCCAGCCATTGACCAAGCCGAAATACCCAACCAACCAACCAATCGATTGACCGCACTGTACCCAGACAGACATAAATGAACATCCAATTCAAGTTCTTGATCACACTACACCACCACCCACCACCACCATGCCAATGCATCATCATGACTCCCACGCATACCCCACGAAACAACCATCTGTACCCATTCCGATACCTCTATGCATACCCTTCTTAAGTCTCCTGAATCCTTCCCTACTTCAAAACAATCAAATCATCATCATCATCCTCACTCAACACCACCTGCCTCCTGTTCTTCTGCGCCGCACTCAACAAGAACCCCTTCTCCCCCAAACTATCCCTGCCCGCCTCTCTGATCCCCTTATCCGTCACGAACCGCGTCTTTTTTCTTACGGGCGGTTGGGAACCTTGCGAGTTCCCGTCAGCAGCAGCAGCAGCTTGTGCGGCAGCGGCTGCTCTAGCGGCTGCTAGACGTGCTGAGGCGGAGGCGCCGAGGAGGCGAGAGGAGGATAAGGAGGAGGAGTGGGAAGTAATGGGACCGGTGGTTGTGGTGCCGGAGGAAGTATTAGGGGCAGCGGAGAAGCGGACGGCGGGGGAGGGGCGGTTGGGGAGGTTGGTCGTGGTCTGGGTCATTGTTGGGGCGTTGGAGGAGGAGTTGGCTGTGAAGTTGAAGTCTCTGGAGGAGGTGGAGAGACGGTTGATGGCGGGGGTGAGGCCGGTTGAAGTGGTGGTGGAGGAGGATTTGGTGAGGGCGGGGGTGGAATCGCGCATGCTGGAGGTGCTGGCCCGGTGGGAGAGGTTGAGCTTTTCGCCTTCTTTCATTCTCGAAAGCTTGTCGCGGAGGCCGGAGCCCCAGCCTAAGGAGGGGGCTTTCGTGTTGCTGGTGTAGTTGGATGGGGTGATGGTTGCGCTGCTGGTGGAGTTGGATTTGCTGAAGCTGTTTTCGCTTGAGAGGGCGGACTCGGGACGTTTCCTCTTTATTGGGCCGAGGTCGATCTTGGGTTGCTCTTCGCCCTTTTTGCGGAGTAGGCCGAGGGCTTGGAGGTCGTATCGGGGCCTGCCGCCAAAGCCCAGAGGGTCATTTATGCTGTTGCTTTGGCTGTGGCCGGACAGTGACGACATCGGTGTTGAGACCGCGGCTGACGAGAAGGAAGCAGAACCTGACATGGGTACTGAGGTGGTGGAGGAGAAGCTTGCGCGAAGACCACCAGCTGCTCGACTCATGTACTCTCTACCAGCACCACCCCCCACTTCACCCAATTTTCTTGCAATCTCAGCTTCCTTTTCCTTTCTCGCCAAACTTCTCTTGATGGCTTCCTTCTTCTCAGCCTGATCAGCCATGCCACCGCCATCAATGAGCTCTGCGGCAGTACGGTTCATGAAGAAGTGACTACCGGTCGATCGGTCATATTGACCCCTAAGTCGTAATTCCTCCTCTTTTCTCTTAGCATCTTCGCTAAAGCCGTACACTTCCCTAGTTTTTTTCTTGCTCCCAAGCCCAAATGAGTTGTTTAGTTCGAATCTTCCCTCTCTCGACTTGCGCACCGCCTCATTGGTGTGGAACTCGCAGTACTCTGTACGGCGGAGGTTGACCCAACTCTTGCAAAGCATGCCATCCTTCTTGACACTCTTGCAATAACCTAGGTCGCGCGCATTACCAATCTCCAGGATAGTGTCCTCATCGCTGTTGATTACCAATGAGAACCGGCCGGTGTCTTGCTGCCCCTGTTTTGGCGCCATGATGGTCGGATTGAGGATAGCGAGGATGGTACCAGGTGTGAGCTTCCAGAAGCGGTCGAATCCGGAGTTAAAGAGAAACAGTTCCACTTCATACTGAAGATCACAGAGGCTGATGACCATGTACTTGCCGCGCTCCTGCAGGGGCTTGCCATCACTACGGTGACTGCGCGGTTCGGACTTGGTTGCGACAATCGCGAAGACGACAACATCGGATTCGACATCGGGGAGGGACCAGTCAGGCGCCTTGACTTGCCTCAAAAGATCCTTCAGACCATAGGTCTTCTTGCCTGTAATAGCGCGTGTGACCACATTATGGGGGAGAATGCGCTTGGACAGGCGAAGACCTGAATATGGTTCAAAGCCAGGCTCGTTATCCGAGTTGGCTTGTGTTGAGCTTGGTTGTGTAAACGATGATGATGCGCTCATGGTTGGTCGCCCACGGGCTCCTGCAGTTGATGATGACCTTCCTGTTGCTGACAGGATCTCGTCCCGGGAATATTCCGGAGCCTTGTATGGAACTTCGGGAACGTCCACCGCTTTTGTCTTGTACTCCTCCATCTCTTCCCTGCCAATACTGAAGGCATTACTCCTGATCTTCTGTATCCTCTGTGCTCTTTCCCTGCGCTCCTGCTCTTCGTTCCTGGCGGATGCTAGCCGCTCGTTGAAACTCATGGGACGCCTTTCTTCTGCCTGCGAGAAGGAGTTTGCCCGCCCGTCGAAGCTTACAGGACGACGAGAACTGAGTTGATCTTCGCTAAAGGATGCCGTCATGGACCGTCGCAAGTAGCCGGACTGCTGGGACTGTTGACTCTGGGAGGAAGGACGTTCGCTTTCGACTTTTCGTAATGAGGGCGCCCTTTTCAATGACATGTCGGCCGCTTTTCGTCCCTTGTCGATTCCCAACATGACCCTCGTGGGGGACTGAGGAGGCTGAGGAGCGGATTCACTACGTCCCCTCCTGACCGGAGATGCGGGAACCTGAACGGGATTCGACTGTTGTTCCATCCTATCTCTTGCCGCAGCTAACCTTGACTGAATGGGCAGTCCGGCCGGGGGTGCCATCGAGTTCGAGTTGTTCGCCGAAGCGCCTTCTGGTCGGCCTCCATTCGATCGTGCGTCCATGGACGAGTTTGCCCTTCTTTGCGCCTTTGCATTTTGTATCTTTTTCAACTTCATGCGCGCCTGGATTTCCTGCAGCTTCAGCTGTACCATCTCCTCGTCTTCCTCGTCCTCCTCCAGGTCGTCCACGTCGATCATAACGGCGTCCTCATTGTCGGTGTAGCGCGCAGCTAGCGCGGGGTTCGATCGGGACATTCTGAGTCTGGACGGCGACGGTGTGGGCGACGTTTGCATTTCACGAAAGCGCTGGCGGCCTCGCGGGGTACTGATGAGAGCTTCGTGAGGGGACCGGGGTGGCCAATGTGTCGCCATGACCTTTTGTTGCGTTCCAACACTAGTAACCCGAACCCAGAGTGCTATCCCCCGGGAATGTGATCTGAAGTATCGACGAGGTGATGGGGTCGTCTCCGCCCAAGGTTATCGAGTAGCCCAAAGCGACTCGACGGGACTGGTGGCCCAGGGCAGAACCGGAACCCAGGGAGACGGGCACGGGATAGAAAGCGGAGATCGAATTTGGATTATTGACCGGGCGGCGGCGGGGAGGTGTGTGTGTGCAGCTGGTTCAGTTCAGGATCGATGTTGCAGGTTCCAGGTTTATGCAAGGATGGGACGGGACCTGAAGGCTATGGCTATTTGGGCGGCCAATTATTGTGCGACAAGGACGACATTTACGGACATTGGTCGCCAAAGGGAAGGATTGCAGGCTGGATGGTGTTATGCAGGGAGGCGCCCGAGGGTGAGACGGTGCGGTGGTCGTGGTCGGTGGAAGCGGAAGATGATGGACGAGAAGAGTTCGGGAATCGTGGTTGTTCGTAAAAGTCTTTAGATTTGGTTCGTTGGCCCAGTGGAACTCGAGAAATCCAGGTAAATCTAAAAAGTCATGGTGTAATAACCACACAGTCAGTCGTGGCGGCCAAGAATAGGTCCAGTCCCAAGATGAGGTGCAAACATTGAACACAGCTCTCTATCTTATCGACAACTGAGGTGCCCGCAACCCGCAAGGCTCCATTCAGGCCTTTCGAGTCTTTCAGAATCTTCCAGGCTTGGGCACACTCACAGATTATGGGGACTGTCAAGTCAGGCAGCGTTGCTGTGGTAATGGAAGAAAAGAGAAAAGCGAAAATATTTTTACCAATGAGTAGTAAAGAGAAAGTGGATGTTTCACGATAAGCCACAAATTAACTGCCCGAAAAGAAAGATTGAAATCGTGAAATCGGCGGCGGATGCGATCGGTATCGCGGCGGTATGATGGTATCAAGGCTGGTCGGCTTTAGCTTGGCCGTGGAAGTGACAAGTGCACAAGGGCAAGTGCAAGACTGGATCGAAAGCCAAAAGTGGAATGGTGATGTTTGGGTGCAGATGCTGTTTCGGTGACAAGAGTGACGGCAGCGGAGAGAGTGACAGTGGCATTGGCAGCCATCAACAGCGGGCGTGAGTGCGTGGACGGGACAACGACAGCGGGGGAATTCAAGGTCGAGAAGTCGTCTAGGGTCCCGGTCACACGAAAAAGGTCCCGCTCCTGCTGAGGGACCAGTGGGAAACTCCGAAAGGGCAATGCGCTGGTTGGCCAGTCATCCAGAAAGTGGAGTCCAGTCTCCAAGACGACGCGATCTCGCAAAGCGCAAACGGCAAAAGTTGGGGAAGCGTGCAAGTGGGTCATTTAACCAGGAGGGTGGGGCGCGCTATGAAATCGCGGTCAGTCGCGTCGGTCTCCAGTGAAAGTCGCGATTGATGGTCAGGGGTCTGCCGCTCACTGTGGAGAGCTGGGTCAAGCGAAGCCGTCTCCATTCATCATCATTGGAGTTCGGACATTTGGGACCCTGGCGATATCACACATTGCGACTCTTAAAACAACAAACAAAGACACGAGCATAACATCTAATTTCGGACAGAAGGGTGTGAACTTCAATCCAGAAATAGCCATGCCACGAACAACACGATCGAAAGCCGCCGCAACGGCCAGCGCAGACTCCAAGGATGCGAAATCCTCCTCCACCACCAAGACCGAGAGCACCTCTAGCAACAGCTCAATCTACACCCTCGCTCCAGAAGTCGATTCCCCTCCCAACATCTTCATCCTCCCCAAGTCCGCCACCCCACAATCCCGCATCGTCACCCTCCAAAACCCGCGCTATGCCAAACCAACACGCTACCTCGTCTGCCCCGACTCCGGCTTCTACGAGTTCACCAAGATCGCCGCCCCCCAACAGAAATCCCCACGCAGCTGGCTAATCGACAGCGCCAAACTCGAAGCCGGCACCACCCCCATCACACCCGCGCAAACCACAAAAGACTCCGAGCTCTACGTAGCAACACCCATCGACCCCCTCTTCCTCGTGGTGCCCGCGCTAGCAGCTAGGATCACAGACAAGAAGCAGCAGCGCATGTTTCTCTCGAGCGACGACCACTTCGACGCCGTCTCGGAGCAGGACAGCGACGGAAAGAGGAAGAACCACCTCCTGGAAGTGCTCAAATGGCCTCAAGCGCGAAAGCTGCTTGAGAAGCGCATGGCGGCTGTTTGCGACACCGTGGAGGCGGGTGATGAGACGATGTTCCGACTTAACGAGTCAAAACTCGTCGAGGAGCTGTTGTCGAAAGCCAAGCGCATGAGCGAGGGCGGCTTGCCGAAGAGTATGGAGGAGAAGTTTGTCGCCAAGGCATTGGAGGCGCCGATTGTGGGGGTTAGGACGGTGACGAGGTCGAATACTACTGTCACCACTACGACCAGCACTGAGTCGCAAGAAGGGGAGGAGGAGACGACGGAAACAACGACGACGACGACGACGACCTCCCTCTCCGAAGCCACCACCGCCGTTGCGACCCCCACCTCCGGAACCGGAGCAGAAGTCGTCGCCTCCCTCCTCCCCACGCCCGAAGTTCTGAGTCTTCAACGTCTCCGCGTATCCCTCAACTTCCTCACCTCATCTTACCTTCCCCCTTCCCTCTCTTCACACCTCAAATCCTCCCTCTCCAGTCCCTCCTCAGTAGACTTTACCCCCCTAGAGTCCTACCTGACGCAATTAACCAAGCTCCGCCAAGAAGCGGTAGCGTCGAGGTCGCATGGTGATTTCTCGAGGAAGCGCATAGCCGGCGACGAGGAGGAGGCGTTTGAGAGGGCGGAGAAAAGACGCAAGAAGGAAGAAGAAGAAAAGGTGAAGAAGGCGGGTGTGAGTAGGGGGGTCAAGGAGTTGGCCAAGGTTAATACGAGGGGGATGATGAAGTTGACTAGTTTTTTTCAGAAGAAGACGTGAAGGCTGAAGGCTGAAGGCGGTTGAAATAAGGTTTGGGACTAAGGTTCCGGGGCGGGTATGTAAAATGACGGTGGATGGGATTATAAGAACGGCGTTTCAAGGTTTGGTTTGGTTTGGTTTGGTTTGGGTATCTGTACAAAAGGGTATATATGGGGTTCTAAAAAGACGTGGCTTCTCCTTTGCGGAGTTTACAGCATTCTATCATATCTTCATCTCGTCATGGTCATGATCATGATCATAAGCATGTCCAGCACACTTTTCATCCCCCCTCCTCTTACTCACCGCGCACCACCCCTCGTCGTACTCCCACCCCTCGCCCCTCTCGTCGTCGTCGTCGTACTCCCACCCCTTGCACCCCTGGTCGTCGTCGTCGTCCCTCCTCTCCCTCCTCTCACACTCGGTATCCCGGACGTCCCCGTCCCCGTCCCAGCCGGTCGATAAGCCAATCCACTCCTAGTAGTCATGCCACCCCTTCCAGCCGCCGTCCCCGTCCCCGTCCCCGTCCTCCCAGTTCCAACCAAACTTCCCACCCCYGACCCGGACCTACCCCCCCTCGTCCCCGCAGCACTAGTCGCACTCCTCGTAACCCCAATCCCATACCTCGAACTCGCCATACCAACGGATCTACTCCTCGGCCTCCCCCTGCTTACCCCTGTATTACTCACACTACTCGCCAAGCGTCTCCGTTCCGCCTCCTCCTCCGCTTTTCGGCGCGCTTCCTCCCTTTTGCGCTCCGCCTCGGCGGCTTTACGCTCTGCTTCGCGCTGTCGCTCGAGAGCTTCGGCTTCGATCTCGAGTAGGTCGGCAGTGGCGCCCTTCCAGGAGGGGTTGAGCAGGAGGCGCTGGTTGTGCTCGGTTTGGGAGAGGATGCGGGTCCAGGTTGTGAGGAGGTGGGAGGCGGAGTGGATTGTGCGGTTTACGGTCTGAAGGGGAGGGGGATGTTAGTTACTGCGGTGGGGGGTTAAAGGGGGAGGTATAGTTAAGCTTTAAGGTTTGAGGCTGGTCGGGACGGATGATCGACCCGAGAACCAAACCTGTAAAAGTAAACAGACGGAGGGGTATCGGAGGAAAGAAGCCGAACTTACACCCATATTCCCCTTTGCGCGCTCCAATGTACCGATGACGCCTTCGATAACTTGGTTGATCTTGCGCACTCCTTCTAGCTCGCGCTGGAGGGCAGCTTCGCGACTCTCGATGGTGGTGTTGTCGATGCCGAATGAGCGACTACTGCTCTGATTGGTGGTGGGGTCCTTGGCTGCGGCGGCGGCGGCTGCTGCTGCGCTCGAAGCGACGGGAGTTTTCTGTTGTTGTTGCGCTTGCGACGGGGGATGCGCGCGAGAGGTGGGAGGATGAGTGGGCGATGCGAAGAGGGAGGAACCCTCCTCGTCGGAGATTTCCATTCGGTCGTCTGACATTTTTTTTGCTTTTGGCGGTGCTTCGTCGTCGTCGTTGTCGTCGACAAGGTGGTTGACGATCCGGGGTATGGAAGTGTAGAGAGCTAGCTCTTGACTTGACTGGAAGCTCTCGAACTGTTCTGGACTGCCGCTGCGGTTGAAGGTGCACGGATGCCGATGCACGCAATTGGAATGACGTTGATCAAATTGCGAGCTGTGCCCAACAAGGCCAGGCGTCAAATCGGCCTGCAACCACGGGATTGGACAGTGACAGGCAGGACGGAGTCAATGTGGACTTTTTCGCAAGGGACGGTGGACACTTTTCGGCAAGGGCAAGTGGGCAACAGCATCGAAGAGCAAGGGAGCATAAGACGCGTCTCAGACGAACAAAAGACTTTACGCGTCTTAGCGCGTTGGGGCTCTGTCAATCAAGACTGCACTCAAGATCCAGCCAATGGAAAAACAGGAATGCGACTCTGCCCCTGGTTGCCAACGACGACGGAAACGGGGGAGCAGAACAGGACAGACAGGGTGTGACGGCAGTGTTCAGAGAGGGATGGTCCGTGCACTTGGGTGTGATTCTGGCATGCTCTCAGATCAATCAGGCGCAGACCGCCCCCCAGCCTCTTCTTTGGTTTGCACTCTGGCATTCTTTCCCCCAAACAACATCCGCATCATCGGCTTTGCTTCCCACACTCACTCCTAACCCCAGACAAGACAAGACGTGACCACCCACATTTCACACATCCCATCTTCATCATCACTCAGCCTCTTTATTGTTGCATCCACACACAAGTGGAATCGTCAACTGTTTTCATCAACCTATACTACTGCAACTACACTATACTCTTTATTGTATTGTTCAATTACCTACTACTAGCTTCGATTGGATACTGCTGCTGCGCGATTTGTGTGGAGGAGGAAAGAAACTGGGCACAAGTTCTTGTTGTTTTCGCACGTTCCAGGTTTCACGGTTGGAAGTCAAAGATCTCCGCATAGCCGGCCACCACCACCACCACCACATCGACCCCAACCTCGACGACGACGACGACATCTTGACAACATCGCACAACCCTTTGGAGTGTGCACTTGGAGTCACAACTTATTCATCGCATCAACCTGCGCCGGCCTTGCATCGACAACGTCGGGCCGTTGAAGCGCGCACATCCGACTGCATAGGCCAATTGACGCGCCTTCCATTGTCGTCGCCAAATTCAGGATCGATTGCGCGGGCGGGTCTTTCATCCCATCCCACTCCTTCCTTCATCGCTTCCTTTTAGGTCTTTGTCGCCTGAGTAGCGATCGTCTCATTGGTCGCACACTTTTTGTTGTTTGGATAACAATTGTCCGATATTCTGTCAGCCTTGTTTGTATATTTGACAGAGATGATGGAGGTACTTCGCAGTCACGGGGCCGTGACCCCCTCCGGTCCGCACTCTCCCTCCGACATCCACACCCCGCCAGCACCGCTTCACGGATTTGAGGATCATTGGGAACCCTACACGCCGCGCAAGTCCGCACGCATTTCTCAACGCACACAGGCCCAAGCCTCATCCTCATCCCGCAGCCGCGCCCGCACCCCTTCACCTCAACCAACTCCCAGACGTCACATCTCATCTGCCGCCCCTGCCGACAAACAACCTTCACCCCACCAACACAAATCTACAGGTTCGCCAAAGTCAACAAAACGTCAACCTCATCACCATCATCACAACCACCATCAGACTGAAGCTGCTGAACCTTCATCGTTAGCCATGGTCACCCCAACCTTCACTCCCGTCAAGAAGCGCGCTGTCAATCCTGCCCTGGATTCGGTTCAACGCGCGACAAGGACTCTAAATGTTGAGGGCTCAGTGCCTCACGCCCCCAGCCGTCGCTCAACTGGAGCTGGCAGCCTCATCACCCCCGCCAAGACTCCCATCAAGCCGCCAACGGAGCGCAGCAAGTCCCAACTGAAGGGAGTCACAAAGACTCTTTTCAGCAGAAAGGTCGACGAGAATGAGCCCATGCCCAGTCCTAAGAAGGCGCGCGCTAAGAAGCAGAGCACCCTGGACAGCTTCGCGGTTCACTCTGATGAGGAAGAAATTAGTATTTTCACTGACTCTCATGAGCGCGTCCCCGTGGTTGATGACAGCATTGACAACCCTTTTTACGGCACCAAGACAACAACGACTACCACCACCACTACTGAGCGCACCACCACCCGCCGGAGCACCCGGAATCTGGTCAGCATCCCTGGTGAGGGCGTGGTGAGTTTGGAGGAGGCAGTTGGCCGCAAGGACGGCATGTTGATCATGTTGTGAGTGAAATATGAGAAACCCGTGAAATTACGAGACCTGTTTTACTGACTACCTCACAGCCGCGGCAAAAAGCAGTTCCGTAAGTTCGCTGAAGTTGAAGAGGAGGTGGTGGAGGCCAATGACGAATTTGAGAGCGCCGTTGCCTCTCCCTTGAGACGTCCTCTCACCCGCTCCTCCATCAAGCCCCGTCTGCTGTTCCCACCGAAGCCCAAAGAGGCCAAGGTACCTGACTCAGATGAAGAAGCCCCCACCGACATTGAGGATCACGTTCTAGAGACCCTGAAGGCCGAAGAGGAGACGGTACAGGAGGAGGTCGTCGAGACTGAGAAGCCAGTCGAAGAGGCCAAGGAGGAGCCCCTCGCTGAGCCCCAAGAGGCAGAGAAGGAAAGAGCAGGCACCCCCGAGACGACACCGTTAGCACCAGCTTCACCGCCAGCCACAGCACGCACCACACGAGCCGGTAGCAAGAAGGCTGCAGAAGACACACCCAAGAAGGCCAAACCCAAGGGAAGGAAGAGTCCATTCGACGCCTTCCGTCGAACCAAGGCCGGTGCATCTTCCAGTGCTGGTACAAAGAGAGCCAGCGAGACACCATCGGTCGGAGCCGGTCCAGCTAAGCGAACTAGGACTTGATCACGCTCTGGCATTTGGTAGTACACTTAATGGGTGGTGCTCTTCCACTTTTTCCTTTCAAAAGGGTTTCTACACGGCGCCGGCGGACGGCATCTCCATACACTGGCTTGAATTCGACAGCTCAATTATCATTGCTTTTGACGGGACACTCAACAACGGGGTTTGGAGGCGTTGGGAACATGGATCACTACGCAGGCGTTTTATCTTTTAGGACAGGGCAAGAACAAGGCACAAGGACAGTCACACGGGCAGAAGACGACGAACATACCACGAGAGAGAGAGAGAGAATTATGTGGAGAAATTTATTCGGGATTGGTGGTTACTTTGTTCGCGTTCGTGGAAAGATTGCATGGCGGTGATTCATTAACGTCTGGTTGGGAGATTTTGTGACTGGAACTTGAGGGTGGGGCCAGCGAAAGGCATTCATCCCTCTTTTCCTTTTCCTTCGTTCCTCTTTGTTCCCTTTCCTTTTTCACTTTGTGTACAAGTGCATGGCATGGTATAGCATGGCAAGATTGCACCGGTCGTTGTTTCTGCTTGGTTGTTTTCACTTCTTACCTTGACTTGTTGATGTTGCTTTACGAGGGACAAAGGCAGGCTAGGCTACAATTACTGGATCATTCGAGACTTTCTTTTTCTCTTCATGTTACCCATGTTTTGATGCTGCTCTGGGTGGTAGATAAGGCTGATGTTGTGTGGATGGGGTCCATTCACTTGATGGCTTAGGGTGCAAGAACTTGTACTTTCATCTGACACTCGGTCAAATGACGTCTAAATAGGCTTGAGATTGCTAAGGTTATCGCAACCTGGATTCAAGGCTACAAGTTAGGTAGTTTAGTAAAACCTTTATGCAGTCATCAATCAGTTTACATCGTCTCTGGTTTGTCTAACGTGTCAGGCTTGGAAGAGAACGATGTTCAAATAAGCTTCAGCTCTCAGGTTGATGGGCATGAGGAGAACCAACTAGGTAAGTCAATACCTACGACGCAGTTTGCAAAGACGATTCTACCTCTGTAGGAGACGTCTAGACACTGCTCTTCGTGTATGCATACTTCCCTAGGACAAGCCAGTTTGATAGCCACAGTTATGCATCCCCTTCCACGACACTTGAACATGCATCAACGTATGGTTAAACAGTCCTATAGTCTATGGCAAACTCTTTGTCAGTCCCTCTCACAAAACAGTAATTGTTAGTCAGTGTTACTCAAAAAAGCACAAACTTTGATTCTTGGCTCCCCGTGATTGTTTTTGTTTATCGGATCATCACCCCGTGAACCCAAATCCATCCAGGGCCGCTCCACTCTTCAGCTTGTTTTGATGCCCCACCCCCGCAATCGCATCATGGGGCCCAGCAAAACGTCAAAACGTCAAGGCTGAGCGGGACCAACCGCAACTGGATTTCTTTCTCCAATTCAACGCACTTAAAAAAAGTCGGATTGTCCCTCGGTTCCTGGAAACTCGTACCTGAAAAAGTTTCCAGATTCTCTCGAGGATCCCGACTACTACACAACAACACAACACTTTCTCTTACCACCCCACGGCAGACGACCGCCAACACGCCCAACATGCACATCCTCATAGTCAACGACGACGGGCCTCCCTCCGCCCACTCGTCCCCCTACGTCCACTCCCTCGTGCGCGAGCTGCAAGCCGCAGGACACATCGTCTCCGTCTGCCTGCCGCACACCCAACGCTCCTGGATCGGCAAAGCCCACATGATCGGACAAACCGTCAAGCCTCTCTACTACCGCCCGCCTCCCCCGTCCTCCCCTGCCGCCGGCCTGACCACCGCTCTCGTCTCCGACTCCCCTGAGAAAACCGAGCAAACCGTCAACGTAACCGATCACGGCTCCACCCACCTCCGCCCCTCCACCGTCCCGGGCACCGAAGAATGGATCCTCGTCGACGGCACGCCCGCCTCGTGCGTGCAAATCGGCCTGTACCACTTCTTCCAAGACCGCGGGCCCATCGACCTCGTGGTGTCCGGTCCCAACTACGGCCGCGGGCCCATCGACCTCGTGGTGTCCGGTCCCAACTACGGC